>VZTR01025600.1:187933-231548 GCA_013400775.1 Chaetops frenatus
AAAAAAAAAAAAAGAGAGAGAGAAAAACCCCAAAGCCAAACAACCAAAACCCTAAACCCAACAGAAGTAAAGTACATACGCGATGCAGTTTCCAACAAAGAAAATTTCACGCGACTGAAAAAGTTATTGGTAGTTTGGATTTCTTGGTTCCCACTTCGATTGTCAGTAACCTACATCAAAGATAACCACGA
This sequence comes from Chaetops frenatus, assembly GCA_013400775.1. NCBI lineage: Eukaryota > Metazoa > Chordata > Aves > Passeriformes > Picathartidae > Chaetops > Chaetops frenatus. The sequence goes on from VZTR01025600.1 coordinate 188,125, forward strand.
CTGCAGCTGCCGTCTTCTCCGAGACCTCCGAGGGCCGCAGCAGAACCCAAGCGAAGGACGGATTTTGAACGGATCAGCCATGTGGCTGTGGCTGTGTGTATTTGCTTTCTGATACAGCAGCTTCCCCGGACCGTTTCTGGCAGTGCTCACACCGAGGTGTGAGGATCAGCATACCTTTCAAGTGCTCCGAGGCGTGAATAACTCCCCGCAGCAGGAGACACCTCGCTTATCTAATCTCTTCCACATGCTACCGCGGGAAAGAGACACCAAGTATGTGTCCAGTTCAGCACTAACTGCGATTCCTCTTTGGGAAGTTGGCCAGCACAGATACAATAGCTACGCACAGAAGAACAGTTACAGAAAATTCTATTTATTGATTCAGTAGCTTCAGCTTCCTTCCATCCATGGGCTCACACAAACGTAAAACCTCTTCAGAGTACCTTTACAGTGGTCTCACCTTTACTATCAGTTATACAGGAAAGAGGAGAAAAAGCACTTTTTTGTTGGTTGATTTGTTTTGGGCTTTTTTTCCCTACAAACATTATTTGAAACTTGTTGGGAATCTCCTTCTTTTTTTTTTTTTTTTAATTCAGGCTGATTCATTTACTGTTTCCCTTGCTACTGGAAAAGCATACCAAATACATCACTTGCAAACTGGATTGCCATTTTTTAACTAAGCTTTACTTATTTTTTAAACACTGACTTGTAAAAACTGAAATGCCCTGTGCAGCAGCAGCAGCAGCAGCAAAGGCTCCAACACAGAGGGGTTGTAGCCCCTGCTGAATTTGGCAGGGCTGGTGACCTGACAGGTTGTAGAACACCTGTCAGCTCTGCCAGACCAAATCCTACATGAAATGCCCAACAGTTCCTTGACTCTTTGCCTTGACCTTTAACTGAAGTAGAATTCCAGGGTCAACTGCTCCTGAGAGATCCTGTGTTTTCTTATGGCTTACAGTAGCTCTACAAAAAGGCATAGAATAAATGGAGATAAACCTCCAGAGTTTGTCCCTCCGGGGAATCCACAGCCCAGTTGTGATAGTATGGAGCTCTGCATGAGCTAATTTTTTGCTTCTGAATGAATATCTCTGCATTTTCTCTATCAAGTGCTTAGATAGGTTTTGCAGCCAATACATTGCTACCACAGCTGTATTATTTTGGGGATCTGTGCCAGTGCATATAAAGCTACATAAGATACAAACTCATCTTTGGATCATCTTCAGAAATGCCATAAAAAAGGCTATAGCATTGGGGATGATTCCCAGAGCAGCTACACCTTCAGGCTAATAATTCATGAAATGACATGAGACATGATGTTCCCAGACACTACAGAAACCAAGAGCAACTCTCCTGAATTTGAGCTCTTTATATACTGATGCAAAAAATAAGAAGAGAATTTACCTTCAAACCTGAACCTTAATAATAATTTTTGTTTTCAGGGAAAAAAAAAGCTTTAGCTAGGCAAATATCATATCAGTAATAGTCCTAACAAGAGTACTGATTCACACATTTGACTTTGGAAGTGTCTGTAACAGAATGCAGCAGTGAGAAATGCTGCCATTAGTTTGACAAGTAGCATAAACACATGTATGCCATCCCTTATGACAGAAAAGATGTGCATCAATTGAATGGGGTAGGTGATATATATAAAAAAATATGTTCTGCTGATGTGTAGTATAGGGTTTATCAGCTATACGATGCTATTTGTAGGTATTGGCTACAGTTGCATAGGTACCAGAATCACCCAGCAAACCTGCTGAATATCCAAACTGAAGTCATGGACTTGTTTGTAAATACACATAAAGCAGTACCTGTTGTATTCTTGCTTTCCTTCCCTGTGTGGGCACGGTGTAAGGAGGGAGAGTTCCTACTTCACAAGTCTGAAAGATGATTTGGTGCAATGCTTTTCTTTTTCACGGCATTTTTCAGATTGGCTGTGTTTGCTGGCACAAAAGGAGCAGCTCAGATCAAAGAAGTAAGTAAGGGGCTCCTACACCTACGCTACGTGTAGTTTGGGGAGGGTTCATCAGACCTAGCAATGATTAAAATTCACACAGGACTGGTCTGTACACGTGCAGTCCCAGTTAGGTGCTGGTACCTGTTTTGTGTCTGTCCAGAAAAGAGCATATCCTGTTAGATTCCCCCAAAAAGCACCCTCTGCAAGTGCCAAAACTGAATGCAATAGGCAAGAAAGCCTGGGGTAATTGCTGCAAAACAGCCCTGCTGCTCTGAACCAGCACGCAAACCCAGAAAGAAGCCAAAAACTATTTACTCAGCCCCATCTTCAAGTAGACGCAGCAGCTCTATCGCGCCCCGTGGAGCGGAGGTTGGCTTTGCCCGTCTCGAAATCCATCTTACCGAGTCCAGCGAGGCCCTTAAGGGAGCATCCGCATCTCCCGCAGGCCTGCGGAGCCCCCGGGGCTGGAGGGGCCCGTGGCGCTCCCGGGCGGGCCGCAGCCGGCAGAGGGCAGCAGGGCCCCGCTCCTGCCCGGCGGGCACGGCCCGGGCCTGGCCCCGTCCCCATCCTGTGCCCTGCCCTGGCCCCGGCCCCATCCTGTGCCCTGCCCTAGCCCCGGCCCCATCCTGTGCCCGACCCTATCCCCGTCCCCATCCTCTGCTGGGTCCTGGCCCCGTCCCCATCCTGTGCCCTGCCCTGGTCCCGTCCCCGTCCTGTGCCCGGCCCGTCCTGTCCGGCCCCCGCCGCTCCCATCGGGGTTCGCTCCCCGATGTTTCGGCGTTTCTCGAGGCCGCGCGGCGGCACCGGGTGCGGAGGGAAGACCCCGGGAGGATGAACCGCATCCTTTCAGGCCATTAGCTTTGACCAAACCTCAGCGGCACATTTTCTCTGCTTGTTTCTTTGCGGAGACAGCTGGACGAAGTAAAATGTCCTTTCTTGTGCGTTCTCTGCATGAGCCAGTATTTTGAAAAAGTCCGGACAACCTGCATTAAGCATTTTTGAATAACTTTTGGAGTTGAATGGTATTTTGCAACATGGATGACAAAACATCCAAGGCCTTCATACATAACACAATTGGTCAATATTAATTACTTTTCTTGAATTTCTAGTTTAACTACGCCACAGTTTTGGAAAAAAATCCCTGCCAGATACCTAAATCTAGACCCCACATTATTTTCTCACCTTTCACAATCTTTCATAATAGCAATGTTCAACAATTATTTGATCCTGCAGGCCTTGCAGACATGCTTAATTTAGCAATCTGAATTAATACTACATCCAGCAGCACTGCTGGATTACAGTGCATACCTTTCCAGATACGCATTTTTCTTTAATCAAAACCCAAACCAGAACAAAATAAATATTTTTGTCTGTTTGTTTTCAATTATTTATTTTTTACAAGACTTTTTTTAGGCTAAAATTCCAAGCATTACTGTCATTTTTGGTAAATTTTGTTTTCCAAGATTGATAGTTAAATAAATACTTATGAGCCAGATGAAAAACAAGGGAGTAGTTTTGAGTTTTTCCATTAAAGCTAATGGGATTTTTGCATTAACATTAGCTAAGAAAGAAAAAGAAACTAAGGAGAAACAATTCCTGCCAGCATGTATATCGCTATCAGGCAGCATTTGAAACATTCTGATTTTGCTCAATCAATTTTTGCCTTGTATCCTTCACTTTTCAAAACATTACCAAATTTAAATCCCAAGGTGTTTTCAGTATTTTCAGAACTGCTAAGTTTCTTGTTCAGAAACCCTTTACAATGGCCACTAACCTTCAGCCTCTATTTCTAGACTGGATTTCAGCATATTAATTCTATACATTGTAAACAGATTCCTGATCAAAGTATAGTTTAACTAATAATGGTTGAACTGGTAATAGTGCATGTTAAGGGATTGACAAGTTTTGCCTAAAACAGCCATTCCAAGCAGTTTGCAATACAAAATGGATAGACCTCAAATTTTTATTCCTTCCTTCCTTGAATGATTTTATGTCATGCAAAATGGCATGCAATGATATGTGATAACTAATTTGCCTGTAACTATACCTTAGAGGACTGAACAACTAGATGAACAGAGGAGAGAGCCATGTCACTGAAGTAGTACTTCTCTCTGCTACATCCTCTATAAAGAACTAGCATCAAATCTTACAAGACAGTCAGCCTCCCTTAGATGTCTCAACTGTCATCCCTTTACAGGTAACAGTTACAACTGGCATGGGGAAAGAAATGGAAACTCACAGCTATCCAAAGGGAGAGGATGTAGAAACTCCACTGAATTATGACGATACTAACACAACCTCTCCCACCCCCCACCACTGAACGATTTCAGGGTTTCATGAAAACAATAAAAAAAGGGAAACAGTATAGTTCAAAGGATATACTTTACTACTATTAAGTTACACCCAAGTATAAGTTGTTACCTTGGCATATGGATACTGAGAACTGGAAAAAAGAAGAGCTATTCTCTGTGAAAAGATGCATGCCAAAGATCTCACGTAACAGATATAGCCAATCTCCACCTGCACAGAAGCAACAGCAAAAATTCTGCAGTGTAGCTACAAACAAATGAAGAATCTTCTTTTCTAAGTAAGTTTGGGAATGACCTGTCATCCAGACAATTTTAGGGAATCACCTGAAATAATTTTTGTATAAGTTCATAAAAAAAGGCAGATCAAATTAGTCTGGTAGTACAAGTTTAGTATTTTGTTGCTTCTACTTCTAGGGTCAAAATAGTACAAAGGAAATAAATCTGTTTTTCTCCAGTTGCTGAGAGAAAACTAGATACTTTTCACAATGTAGTTCTTAATGGTACTAAAACTTAGCAGGAGAATTCATACACCACAGCTTGAAACAAATAGCATTTCATCATTTGCACAGCCCAGTGTACTTTCTCTGCAAAACAGTCTGCTGCCTCATATCAATGTCAATGTGCTCTGCACTGGCTCACAGAGCTGCACACAGCTCTGCAGACCTGCTCTGTAGTGCAACTGCTTCTTCCAAGTGAGCTGTATCTGCCCTGTGGATAAGCCTTCAGGCTCTCAGACTTCACGTAATGTAGGATTTTACAGCTGGCATGTACTATGAATACTTTGAATTGGTCAGGGCTCAGACTTTGCATTTTCTCAGAAATCTTATCAGTTTGAAATCTTAATTTTTCCCAATTTAGAATGAAAACTGTTAAAACATTTCTTAGGAAATAAACATTCCACTAACAATGTCATTTGGGAAACAAAGATCCACAGCATTTCCAAAAAACCAATAATTTCTTCCAAGAGCAGTGGAGCCCCGAATACCAGGAGGTCCTTGTATTCCTGTATCCCTGAGACAAGGGAGAGGCCATCACACAGGAGTAGATCTGACTGAATGGAAAACTGATAGCTGACCTGCCTTGCAGAGGACTATCCAAAGTTATCTGTATTCCATTATAAGGCTCACTGAGATAAGCTTTCATGAAATGTTTCCCTCTCAATGAACCAGCAACTTCTGACAGAAAACATGCCAGCAGAATGGTGTTTCCAAGAGATGCATTCATAGCTGAATGACACAATGATAAAAATATCTCAGACTTGGCTAGTCTAACTGGTCAGCACTAGTTCAGTGCTACAAATCTCAGCCTCCTAAAGTAATCATAATCTTTGAGTCACCTTCTGTTCCTCTAATTGCTGACTGTACTCCTTCAGTAATGCCACATGAGCACTAGAAGCACAGCACAGAATCCTTGTTAATGGTTTCACACTTGGTTAGAGAGAATCTCCTCGACAGATATTTTTGCATTTTACTTTGAAGGCTTGTAGTTAAATAAAGATCACCAGGCTGCCCAGGAATTCTCCTGATCAAAGCACCCTAACAAGGAGTCTTGTCTTTTTCCTTAGGGTCCCTATTGTAATGGGAAAAACATGCAAATGATGAGGGAAGATTTCTCTTGAGCAGCTCTAGAGCTGAGTTTTGGATTGTGTTCCCACACCTTCATAGAGAAGATGTGCTAAGAGAATGTGTGCTTAATGTGCATCACACCAGTGTACATTCAGGCCACCAAGAATTGTGGAGCAGGGTCCCCAGCTGGACATAAATAATGTGATTTAAATCAATGTCAGCAAGTTCAAGAGATACCTAACTTATCCACTTTAGCTGCTATATTTCTTTCCATTTAATGTTTCTAATGGCCAGAGAACAACCTCAAATCTAACCTGTTGTCTCTCTTTTTCATTACAGGAGTAGCAGAAACTGTCATTTACTGGTAATACTGTCTCAGATTTTCCCATTATAAAATCTGGTTTGAGTTTTTTTATACTTTTGCCAGTTTTAAACTTTTTGGATCAATACATGCTTAGGTGTTTGCAAAGAATGTGACAGGAATTAATTTATATAAGCAGCCTTAATTCTGGCATTTCCCAAGTCAGGAAAGTTTTCTTTTATGGCCTTAATAAAAGCTTTGGTTTTGTACATACTTCTATGATAAATATTTGGTATAAAATAAATCGTGGGCAGGTTACTACCTATCAAAACTCCATGGGCCCTGCAAAAGTAAACATACGTAAGTATAGTATAGGTTAGACTAAAATGTACCAACTACTCTTGGAACATCAAAGACCCCAAAGGGAAATAAGATGGTGATTAAAGAAAATATCTTTAAAAGCTAATATGAGTGAAAAATGAGGAAAAGGTCCTGGATTCACTAGAGAGACTGGTAAAACTCTCACAGCTATAAATGGTGTCGGGTTTTCATGCAGAAAATCAAAGCAGAAACCACCCCCCAACCCACAAAATCTGGAACTGGATGGGTGCAAGACTGGATTCATTATCTTTGAAAGTCTTCAAATCAAAAAACAATGTTTTTCTAAACAAAACGTATTTGGCTTTGTACAGACTGTATGTGTAGAGGGTTTTGTCTTATAAAGAACAATAGACTAAGAAATCTAACATTCACTTCCAAAACTTCTGTACCAGGACTTGTCAGTATGGAAGCAGGACAAGATGGTCCTGTTTCTATTTTACTTCAGCTGACAGATTCTGTTAAGATTAGTTTTCTTGAAACTTAAAAAAAAACCCCTCAAACCAAAACCAACTGTGTTTGGAATTATATACTTAATATCTTGAAAAGTTTTAAGCAATCTTCCTTCTATAAATTTATGTCTAACAGTTAGAAACAATTACTATGTCAAGCACTGGCCAAAAATGAAGAAATGAAATGTGACCAATGTGAAGTCTTCCAGTGGCCATTTCAGACCAGAGACACACCAGGTCTGAATCTGATAATGTTTCTATTTCTTTTTGAGACAAACATACATTCACTATTGAAAATGGGGACTTGAGCCTGGAATTGAAAATGACAAAATCTTGAGTATTGTCTATATTTCACTAATGATTCAAAAATATCACCAGTCAGTCTTGAGGCTGCCAAAGAGAACAAATAGGAGGACAGCTAGATAATCTTTATGCACACAACTTATAACAGTGTAATTTCAAAAAAGCCAGACTGCAGAGCTACAAGAAAGATAGGAATGCATCAGGGTGAAAATGGGAAGAAAACTTCAGTTGTAATAATTGCTAAGATGAGTTTCTTTCTTTCTTTCTTTCTTTCTTTCTTTCTTTCTTTCTTTCTTTCTTTCTTTCTTTCTTTCTTTCTTTCTTTCTTTTTCTTTCTTTCTTTCTTTCTTTCTTTCTTTCTTTCTTTCTTTCTTTCTTTCTTTCTTTCTTTCTTTCTTTCTTTCACAATTTCTTTCACATTTTCTTTCACAATTTCTTTCACAATTTCTTTCACAATTTCTTTCACAATTTCTAATTTTCTAGACCAACAATGGGAGAAACAGCACAGGAGTCATGCCATGGAGTGGTTATAAGTTTCCAGTTCTTTATCTTCATTCATCCAAGAACAGCAGAGGTTTTTTGCATAGAGGAAAAGTTTTTCAGACATACCCAAAGGAAAGGGCATAGCAGTGAATGGTTTCTGCAAAGATAGGAAGCATTGTCAATTTAGATCTGTGCATTTCCATATGCAAGCTTAAAATTTTAAGAATAGGGGAGTTATTCTTGCAAAAATAACTAAATTAAGACTGTTTAGGCTACTAAATACTGTGGACTTGATTCTCATTTACCTCATGTGAAGGAGCTCTACTACAGATGTAAATCAGTTGCTGTGTTTTCCTAGCAATTATAAAAGCTCTTGCAACAAACATCCTATATGAGCTTCTCTTCATGCCTTTCTATAGATAAGGGTTTAGTTTTTCCTTGAGAGAGGAAGCACACCCTTGCTGTATAAGAGAAGCAAATTAGCTTCCATGGTTCCTGAGACAGAAATCTGCACAGTAACACAGCAGGCTCTTCTCAATAATGCTCCAGTGTCTGGTGGTCTCTCAAATGCCCTTTGTAAACAGTTTACATTGATCTTTGCTCCAAGCTGTGAGATGTTTTGGGATCTTTTTTCAGTATGGCTATTTGCCCACCATCAAGACCTTATTTTGTTAATCCCAAAAATAGGCTAGGATCAATTACAAAGACTTTTCCTCAACAATGTAGTTCTAAAATAAATTTAAAGCCTAAGATTTTGGCAAAAAATCACATTAACAGTCAAGCTGGAAATGTTTCAAACACTGATTGATCGAGACCCAGCTGAGTTTATTCTACTCAAGATAGATTATCATTAGATAGTCCAAGGACAGTGTTTGTTTTGGCCTCTGTTTCTAGAAATAATATTAACCTGGCAAAAAATGTTGTTTCCATAAAGAAAAAGGCTAAATATCTGTGTCTTTCTTCTCATGTACTACATTAGTTTCAGTTACATCCTGTGTTTGTATTTTCAGGAGCTGTGTTAGAGTGTTGAGGCTGTGGTTAAATCACCTGTCTAGATCTCTGAGGTACTTACCTGGCCAGAGTTTGTGAGAAGGTCACAGTCCAATGCAGGTATGTTCAGGACACATATGAGACCTAAAGACATGTTCTCTCTCCATTATTCACCCATAAAAATTTGATTCCTAGACAGTTAAGGTGCAGACTTCCAGGCATTCAGGCACAGTCACAGAGCTAATTGGACCCAAATATTTTTTACAATCTGAGGTGACATTTAGCTCTTTTTACATTTTTAGGTGGTTTTATATGCCACTAGTAACATGGTTACAAATATCTAGTGTCAAGCTTGGAAAAAGAACCCAGGTCTTCCACATGCTTATTTAGGTCCTTTGATTTCATCTCCCTTGCACTTTATTATCAGTTTTATATGCTTTAAGGGAAAGAACAGATTCCTTGCCCTCTAGAAATGTGAGACGCACAGTTACTAGAGGAAAAGAAGCTCATAAGAGAGATTAAACCTATAGAAATTTTCATTTTTAGTTGAAGAGGATTATGCTTTTCATTTCATATGATCCTTGTAGAGGAAAAGTGGTATATAGTGTTGTCAAGAAGGCCTATCTTCACTTCATGAGACAAGAACATATTTGCAAAGTTATAAATGTTGAAGACTTTTTTCTGGAGTATGTTCACATAAATGGGGTGTTCCTTTTGTGAGCATGCATCATAAGGCATGTAATTCTTTCTGCATGAAAAAGGAAAAAAAATCCTGAGTACAGAAGAAAATTATGATTAAAGATTCTGCATTGGTGTCTGAAAATCTTATTACTTTTAAAAAAATTTACCACCAAGGCAAAGTTTGCTTTATAGTCTTCAAGAGAAACAAATCAAGTGCATACCATGTGTGTGACAATACTGACTGCTTAAAAAAACCAGTGCATGCCAGTTGCTGCATTTACTTGGAATGCACATTTATATTTTCCATGTTCACTTGCAATATATGTTTTTCAACTTTTCTCTTCATCCAGCTGTCAGCTCAAGTTCGAGTTGAGCCAATGAAGATCTAAGAAAATACTTGCTTCCACATGCCTTCCTTCTGTGCTGTACACTGGGAACCATCTTTGACTCAGATATATACCCAGATCTTCCCAGGTCAGCTGTGTCAAGAGCACTGATTATTTTCTTGCAGCACCTCTAAAATAGGTGCTCTCTTTCCATACCTCAAAGCTTGAAGCAAGGCTTTCCTTTCATATCCTTATCCAAGGTTTCCTGATTTGGTCTTTCCCTTTTCATTTATTCTTTCTTGCTCTGAAGATTATTTTCTAGGCCCAATAATTTTATTGTATCATTTTGTCTCTGCATTCCTTAGCTGGCACTGGCATCCCACTTTTATCAAACACAAACTACTGATCTTCTTTTTCAAGTTCCTCCATGGGCTGTCCACATTCCACACCACCTCTTTCAATTTAGACTCATCTCTTCTTTGCCCATTTATTAAAATTTAGCACAACCTTCACATTTTATTTTTCACATCTGCATCTTCTAAAAAGTCTCCGCAGAAGCTTTTTTTAAAATACAGGATAATGTAGTACACATATTGCATACTGTACTTAGAATAAGTTTCTGTCAGCTGGGGATAATCTAAATGCTACTGCAAAGGATTTTAATTTGAAAATGAGCAAAAATATTATTGAAGAATGAAATGCGAAGAGTACACAATTTGCATTATGTCTATACATAATATGAGAGATGAAGACTAATATCACTGCGGCAAAAAGGGAGCCAAAACAGAAACCACAATATGAAGAAGCACGGTGCATAAACACCAATCATGGTGGACTGAACATGAGTACAGGACAAGCACTTCCTCAACTACTTTGCTGAAGTAGAGCCTTGAACTACCCCTTGTCCAGGAAGTCCTGGACAAAACTGTTTAAGAGCTTGAAGTTATTTGTTAAATCTCCTTGAGAAACTAGTGTCCTCACTTTCAGAGGAGCATTATCAGCCAAAGACCTTTCATGCTTATTGCATTTTTAGGGCAGAAGGAACAGTTTTTTCTAAACCAAGCTATATTATTTGAAATACTTTCTTCAAAAATTTTACCCCAAAGCCACATCCTGCCTTAATGTGTCCTGCAACAAACTCTTTGAATTACCACCAAGGATATAGCTAGTGTTCCTATAGCTAGGAACACTCAGGAACATGGAAGACTAGTAAAGCGTGTGATTCTTGCTGGAATACCTAAGCTGTTGAATGATTTTACCTTCTGTTGCTTGGTCAAAGCTTGTTTTTCCTTATTCTCATAGAAAGCTCTGTTGTGTTTAGCAGATGGCTGTATCATTATTTTTTGTTCACAAATGGGCACTCAAGCTATCATATGAGGGAAATACAACAGTATTTAATATATTAGTTATAAGCACAGTCTACACATAATACAACTGTATATTGCAATTGTGCAGTGTAGAAACATGAGTTATTGAATGAAAGAGGAAGTGAGAATTCACTTCCTTCTCCTAAAATTAAAAAAAAAAGCTACCAAAGGAAGCACAAGGTTATTGTCAAGTTCCTCTTTTAAACATTATTGATTCTGTTAAATTCAAATGGAGCTCATACTCAACTTGTATTCTACGGAAAAAATATACTGCCAACTTCATCTGGAAAATACAGATTACTAGTTCTATCTCAGTAAACCTTTCATTGTCATATGCTCTTGTGAATCAAGTGAGATGCTTCTTGAGTAAAAGTGATACAATAGGTCACAGCTGGGTTATTGTAATTCCTTTGCACAGTGGAGGGAGAGTCTCACCTTGACTCTTGCTTGACTCATAGACATTTGGTTGCAGACCAGCACCAACTACAGGCCTTGGAAATCTGAAGAAGAAAAGGTAGAAAGCTCAAGATCTCCAAGTTCTTAATAGTAATATTCAGAGCTCAGCTGTACATTACCTGATAGGGTAAATACTATCCCTCTGATAATCTGTAATTTTTGGAGGCAATTTTTAATGAACAATATGGAAATAAACAAGTTCCCTGGCTACCTCATTTATCAGCAGTCATGTGAAGCACTGAGCATGAGCTGAGACCGCTGCTGCAGTGTGTTAAGCTCTAGCACGTAGTTTTTCTCTCAGGATTCATCATGCAAGATTGTGGTAGAGTGGAAACTAAAGAGTATTTCTTTGATTAAAGATTGTCCTGTATCACACACAAATCTAACATAATGTTCTGAGTTGGCCAAGACAGGTCAAAGTTGTCATGGTATGACAAAACTCTTAGCCTCAAATTTTTGCATTACATGTACTTTTTCTGTAGACTCAACTTGCACTTCTATGACACCACTTGGTCTGGCTCACTGGGACCAGAAAGTATTGACTGTGTAGTCAAGTTCCAGCTGTGAATTTCATATGCTTGAGATAATTTCATATGCACCTCCCTTTGAGGTGGGGCTAGAAAAACAGTTTCCCACAGTTGCTTCCCTATTTAGTACAAGGTCTGAAAGCAAGTTCTGCTTTCTACTTTTCCCCCTTATGAGCAGTAAGGGCCACACACCTAAAATGTATTTTGCAGGAGCTATCAGGAACTTCTCTAGTAAAACTTAGTTCTGATGACAGTATCTGAAGGTTTCTACCTATTTCTTGCAGACAGTGTTTACTGTGACAGGAAACAAGTGATTATGCAAAAACTCTACTTTGTACTTCTTCACATCAGAAAAAAACAATACACGTAGTTTATAGTGCTGCTTTCCTCATACTGCTCCTCACCCTATATGCATATTAGATCTGGACAAATGTTACACACTACACAAATGCTCTAAGTGACAGACACACAGCAGAAGACTCTGCAGCCTAGTACTGATGTGCAGCTACAGAAAATCAAATGCATGTGCAAAAAGATGTGACCTGGCATTTGTACTTGAAAACTACCTGGTGAGAGGGAAGGAAGAATAAATACAGAACCAGATTTTGGAGATACTTTCTGACAAGCAAAAAATGCTGGCAATTATCTCCTAAAAGAGTTCTGTAATCACTGTGTAAATAATGAATGACTGGGAAGTAGGTGAGGGGTGGAACAAGTTTATTTTGAACCCTGAACAACAGAAAAAAAATCTCAAAATAAAGTTATGAAGTTGCTTGCAACTACTATGTTGTCAAAAGAAGACTATTAAGTGTTCCAAAGGCTTTCTCTGGGCCTCCAGGCAATGGGGGAAGTTTTAATATTCATGTGAGTGTAATGAAACAGTCAACATGTAGCATGTAAAGGAGAACACTTTATTTTAAAAAGGTGAAAGTTTAAACTGATATGACCAGAGGACCAATTTCTGTGCTTCCTCTCACAGAAGCTAACATATCCATCTTTGGATTGAAGAAACTTCAAATGAATATTCTACCATTCTAACATTTTAACAATCAGGAAAGAAAAGTGCATAGGGAAATAAAACTCAGAGGAAAGAAGTGAGTAAGGAAAGGGTTGAACAGCTTTAAATTAGTAAAATATATAATTAATTTATTTCTATTAATAAAGTCAGATAATTCTCTCTTCTTTTGTCTTCAAGTACCTCTTATATTCACTTCAGTAAGAAGCTGCAAAACCTTACTCATATCATGCTTAGTTTGCCACACATGTGAAATCTAACACACAGCATTATTAAAAACCAAATGCTCAGTTTAAAATTATACTTCTCATTAAGCTAACTTTTGCACACGTTGCTCTGAGCAATATCAAAAAGCTTATTTTGTAAAGCTAAAGAAATTATGTTAATAATAAATGCTGACATTTTCAAACAAAGACCCTCAGGTTACAATTTTCTAGTTAATAACAAGTATCATTCTGAATAAGTTAGATGCAATTTCAATATTCCATGTCATGACATATACAGGTTTCCTTTTAAGGGTGCAGCCAATTTCATTTATCATAAGATTAATAAAGCTAATAAAAGAGATGTGTTAGTTGGGCTTTTCCTACCTCAACTGCAATTCATGTTAGATACTCAGCTCTCACAGAAAAGAAGAGGGCTGACTTGAACAGATGTCTACAAGGAACAGAAAGGGATATATATATATATATATCTGCTATATACAAACAGTTAGAAGAAATATGGATCTACACAGTGATATTTATATGTGAGAGCAGGAAAACTTAGACTCTGATCTAAAACTCATTGAGCCCAGCAAAAATGTCTCCCTCAGGCATCTCTGACTTATTAATCAAGAACTTAGAGAAATCAGTGTAAATCCTGGATATCTAAATAGTTGCCTAACATATTCTACATGAATAAATGAACGCCATTTACTAACTTTTAAGAGTTGTGGAGAAATAATTAGATTTTCAGTTCTGATTTGCTGAAAGATCCCTTCAAAAGGATGGAAGAGAAGATGGGCAGAAGGATCATGGTGCTCTTTAGCACATTGAGTTTCAGCTTCTTAATATGCTATAATTTTAAAGAACTTCATATGATGTTCTTGTTAACTTGCTTCTGTACACAATGCAGTTGTACTTCAATTTGATTTTTTGATACTTTGAAATTGATTTTTAAATGTTGCTTTTGGTAATTTCTTTGATATAAGCTCTCAAAGAGAGCTTTCCATCTTACTTGTTTTAGGCTTTACAGGTCTTCTTCAGAATTTCACAATCACAAACAAATTTTTTTTAAAAATCCCACCCTTAAATAGAATTAATACTTATTGGAAGAACCTAAAACATGTCATTGCTACTTTTTTATATGTATACTTTTTGCTTTTGGCCTTACCAGATAAGAAGATGCCAAACATTTTTCCAGAATGCCCTGACATTACAGTCTGATGTGATGATGTGAGTCACTTCTCACTAATTGCCATCTCTTAAAGCTTTCTGAAAAAACAGTGTCTTAATGGTGTACCACAGGGGATCATCCAGTCACTGCACTAAAGATTTGCAGTATCTGCATGGTACTACTTGAAAAGAGGATACTCCAGCCTTTAGATTTCACTTGCCTTAAACTCATATTTTTAATCCTCTTCTGTAGATTGTACCTATGTCTTTGTCCTTTATGATCAAAACTTTCATTCTTCCACCTGAAAGTTATTTTGCTTGAATAACCACAAAACAAAGAAACTTTTCAACTGCATTCTATGTGTTTTGCTGTGACGACTAATGCACTGATTTATTTTCCTGCTTTTTACTGTTGGCCAGGGGCACAGTGGCTTGGCAATATTTTACAAATCTGCATCCTCTCCATACATAACACTGAGGGCTATGGGCTGATCCTGCATTACTCTGAGCAGGTAAGATCTTAGCATAGTTTCTCATTTACCCTGTAGAGAATATTAAGGTCAGTTTCCATGAAGTCAGGTCGTTTTTATCAGTGTGTAAAGTGATCTCAATAAAATTGAAGGGAACATATTTTTGGTAAAACAAGTTTTTTTTCCCAATGAATTGCTGGTTTTCTGACACTAGAAATATATCTATTTGTTCCCTTTCAATAATAGATGTTCTGCTTTAAATCTAAATTATCTGCTGCTTTATAGAAACTTACATTACTGGGACATGCAATGCAAAAGGACTGGGGAGGATAATAAAGCTCTCCCCCTTCCTCAGAGAAGGGTGTATAATGACAGCATATCTACCCAGTGATGCACTTACCCATGATAAGAAAAGGAAAAGAACGATTTCTAACTGCATGCATTAGATCTTGAGTCATGCAACTGCTGAGAAACACCCAACTGTAACCTGGGTGGAGTGCACGTCTCCTCTGCCCATTAGAAAATGAAAAGCTTCTGGAGAAAAGCAGGCAGGATGTGGGGCTGGAATTCAGGGGAATGATTCTGCTGCACATTCATTTCATCTGACAGAAAACAAATCAGGAAGTTTTATTTATTTCCACCCCCTCTTCCCACAAACCTTGTTTCTCTCTAACATTAGAACACACAATGTTAATCAAGTCTGCATCTGCTGTAGCATTTCCCTCACCACATTTCTTCCTCATGAACACATGATGGCCTCCACCCATCCCACTGGAGCACAATCCTCATGCTCCTGAACACAGACCAAAAACTTCACAGATAGCACTCAAGATTTTCTGGGATTTGTTATTTTCTCTTTGTTTTCTAGAGGTGTACTGTTCTTATCTCCACTGTTCCTCTTATAAGCAATGCCTGTTATAGCCAGGTGAGCTTTGGAGAGATGAAAAATACTGCCATTCAGCTCTCTCAGCCTTTTTCAGGATACTTGGAGAGGACAGGAACAAATCTAGATACAGAGCAAGCAAAGGTTCCTTTGTACAAGCAGAATAGATGTTTTCTACATTATCCTAACAAATATCTTGCTTATGTATTTAACAACAGCAAAATAAGTGTGAAACCACTAGTGTATTCAGGGTGTGACCATGTTACTGGTAGGTCACATATAAAAATGAAAATGTACTTTCTGACAACAAAATGCACCATCAAATATTACTCCTTTAATACATGCAGAGTGTTCAGTGCTAAGTGCTGATTTAAAAATTGACTTTGGGATAAATTTAAAAAAATAATTGCCAATGAATCTTTTGAAATTACATCTTTCCTTGGCACCATAATGATACCAAAAGTCAAAAGGAGCAACTGCAAATAAAGTCAGCAAGACAATATGCAGTATCCATGGAATCTCAGACTCCCAAACTCCTCGAGTAATAACTGTGCATGATTTTGCAAATGCTGTTTGCCAAATTTAGGTGTATTGTCATGTGCCTGGCCACAGATGAAGCTCTGACCTCACCAAAGACTCTGGTAAATTTTAGCCAGATTGTCAGTGAAATAATTTGGGTTTTTTTAAATAACATGAGCAGGACAACATACTATTCCCTAAATGCATTCTTAAATATGGCTGAGCTGTCTCAGCTGGAATTTTTCAAAGCAATTACCCCTTAAAGCATTGAAACATATTTGCTGTGCAAAACATGGTGGTAATTTAAAATGCTACCATCCTCCTGCTATAATTATTTTATCTCCAGCAGTGTTGGAGGAACAGAACCTGGGATTTCTTGGCTGCTTTGGAGCAAAACCTGGAATTTTGATACAAATTGCCTATAAACACAAGACTAAGCTGAACTACCTGGTGACTTCTCTAAACTGAAGTAACAGAAGGAGGTGATGGTGACATCTTCACCTTTTTTCACTACACTTTACTATCAGTTCTTTAGATCTAGAAGAATAAACAAATCTGCTAAAAGCATTGTTTTGGCAAAATTATAGACACTGAAAACATCTAAAATCAGGAGAGTTCTATTTGCACATGGCCTACAGTTCTCAAAATCTCTCTTTAACTTGGTGACATTACTACTTCCAAGGCTACACTGAATTTTCCAACACTTGCTTTTAAACCTCAGATGGAAACTTCTCATTTTTTCCCCCTCCCCATCTTTTTATGGAATTTAACGTGTTGTAAAATCATTCCTATTCCGTGAATTAAATCTAAGTACCCTTCAAGGCAGCCATTTCCAAGGTACGAAATGACATAAAAATGCCATGAAAGCAGTTAGCTGCCTTGCACGTTAGAGAAGATATAGAGTCACTAAAGAGAGCGGGGAAGGAAACAATTCTGTCAGAAAAGCAGAGCACGCCTGACAGTACTGACGAGCCGAGAGCGCCCGGCCCGGCCGGGGCGGCCCAGGACAGGCTGTGGGAGGGGAGCCCCGAGGCTTGGCTGGGCTGGGCTGGGTTACCCGGGCCGGCCGGGGTTTGCCGGGGGATGCGGGCAGGGCAGCGGCCGCCGCCTCTGGCCGGGCTGAGGGCGGAGGGCGGCGCTGCGAGCACGGTGGGGCGGCCCCACTTCCCTCAGGCAGCGCCGGCCGCCGCAGAGCCACCCCGGATCCCGCAGAGACGCCCAGGGCCCCGCACCTCCTGGCAGCCTCCGAAGCCGCCGCCCGCCCGCCAAGGTAAAGCGGGCAGGGAGGGATTAGCCGGACCCCTGAGGGCTCCCGGCGCCAGCCCGGGACCCGACGGGGCGGGAGGGCGAGGCGGGGCGGGGTGTGAGGTGACCCGCTCGCCGCGGTGAGGAGCCCGGCCGGCGAACGGCGGAGCTGGGGTGGGCGGTGCGGCAAACCCCGCTCTGGGCGGTGGAGTGGGAGCCCGCAGAGGGGACACAGCCCCGGCCTTCCCCGCGGGACAGGGACCTGCCGGCGGCACGCGTGGCCTCGGTTGGCTGACGCGGGACCGTGGGGTTTCGCGCTGCGGTGTTGGGTCCCAGTGCTGGTTGTTCGCCTCGGTAGGAGAGTGTCAGACCTGTGTCAGACCTTCTCTGTGCTCGTCACCTGGGGAAGCGAGTAGGAGGTTGAGCATTTGCAAGGCAAGGGTGCCGAAGCTTCCCTGCAGCCTCCCGAGGCCGATGGGCATCCCGAGGGATGAGCAGTGCTCTGTTTCAGGGTCAGCGTTAGAAAAGGGAGGGCAGGCGGGAGAAAACTGCGGACCAAGCGGGCAGAGAATACATCATGTGAATGCGCTAATCAGTCTTAAAATAAGCATGTAAGAAGGTGGTGCGGTTGTGGTCAAAGAGCCAGTACAGACTTCTAAGGAACACAATTTACATCTCTCTGCTGGTGGTGTCTTTGGCCACGTGGCGTAGGGAAAAACTTTTAATTGTCGCCTGATTCAGAGAGCGTCCATCCCGCATGATACCCGCAGCTGAATACCACGGAGAAGTAACTTAAATGCAGTCTCCACAAGTTTAGGGTGATTTTTCAATCCCTTGTGTACCAAAAGAGAAGTTAATCAATCCATTAATTGTCACACTGGGAAGAGGCATGCCGTAGTTCTTTTAGGCAGCATATGATCCAGCCTGTCTTAACTGTAATTAAAAATTTGATGCAGGAATACAGCCTACAAACAAAATAAGCAGGGTTCTACCAAACCAGCAGCTAAACTTTTCGAAGTCACTTCCTGCCCGGGATTACTCTGATTCTGTGATTAATTTGGCTCCAGTTTGTCTCCCTCTCAGAACTTCGGTTTGCAGAATTTTGGCAGTCATTTTTCCTCTTAGGTTCTAGTTCCTCTTCATTAATTATGTGACACGCGTGTTTCGTCATGTCTTCCAAACCTCCATCCATCTTATTTTGCATATGAAATGTGTTGATTTTACTGTTAATCAATTACCCTGCTGCTGCACAACAGTGATGCAAATGTAGTCAGGGCTTGATGTAGTTTGTCTGTGCCATTAGAGACAAATAGGTGAGCCCTGTGTTCTAGAGAGCTATACTAGTGACCTGCTCCACTTGTGCAGTCTCCTAATCATTTGTCTTCACTAAATTTGCAGGTTGTTTTGTTTTTTTCTGCTAACTTTGTAAAGGATATGAATTTCAGTTAAAACTTGATATCTAAAACAGAATGTTTAACTTTTTGCTGAACCTCTTCAGTTCTGTTTTCCCCTGTCCTTTCTAAGGAAAGGACTATTACATTTAATTGTACTTAATGCTTTGTGCAAGCATTGCTTAAAAATTGAGATAATTTGGTTTGAAATATGGCATACAAATGTATTTGGGAGGTTGAATCAATGGAGCATTACAGATAACTGAGTGGTCCTTGTTTTATTCCCAGAAAATTCTGATCCATCTGGGAACCCACAAAACTGGAAAAAAGTACTGTCTCTGAAAGAAACATTTAATAATTCCCTGAGTCTTCTCTTTCTTGTTAAAATACCTTCTGTGGGCATTACAGACTATTCTGGTGTTTGGAGAAAAATGACTCATTGTTCAATGTAATTATTGAGTAAATTGTGTTTTAATTGTTTGTGCTGGATTTTGTGATTATCAGTGTGTAGTATCTTCAGGCAGGGTATGATGCTTTTGAAGTGCTGGTTTATTTTGTTATCAAGTGTGTTTATTGTAGCAAAGTTTGATTTTTTACGGATCAAAAGTCGCTATACTTGGGCAGTTCCTAGATGATCACATGTCATAACTCATGTACCTGTAAATCAGGTGTAGCCTTGATCTTTTTTGTAATTTATAAAGAGAATAACACATTTGTTAGGGTAACAATTTGCACAAAGGAGTCAACGGTATGAGCAGATGGGCCTACTGGATGTTGTAACAATTTAACTCAGTACCGAGCCCCAAGATTTCTTACAGGTGAAAAGATTTACCCAATCCAGTAAGATACTGCTTTTGCTGTGTTTCACCTTTCCTGTTAGAAGAAATGTCTTAAAGCAGTAAGAGAAAGAAGTGGCAGAAAGCTTTCCTTCTCTTGCTCTGCCCTAAGTAGTGAAGGGAGAGCTAGGATTTGGGCAGCCTGTGGAGGGAGGGATCAGCTATTGCATCCCTTTGGCCCTCCAAAATGTCTGAGAAAACCACCAGTCTGCAGTACTACTGCAGATGAGAGAAGAGGTTGCTTTGTTCAAGAGAGGACCTGTCTTTCTTGCAGATTTGTGAACATCTGACCATGGATAAGATGATCTGGGAACATGGATTTTCTTAAAAGCATGCTTCTGTTTCAGAGGTTGCTTTACAGGAATGTAGCTGAATTTCGTTTTCCTGTACATCGTTAAGATATCAAGGCCCTTACCCTTTCCTGCTCTCTTTGCAATCTACATGTTTGTTTTTTTTCTCACAGACTATTTTTAATGTCTTTGGCCGCAGTATATCTTGATTGTTTTGTTGTAGGTCGATCTGACCTGTTCTAATGATGACTTCACGTGATCAGGTGCTGAACTGGGGTGAAAGTGAAAATAAGACCTCTTATTTGCCTGCAGCAATATGGAAGCTTTAGCTTATTTTCTTTGGAAGGTCTCTAGTGACTATGGTAACTTGCATCCACACAGATCTTCCAAAGCATTTCTTGGGCTTTAGAGGTAGGACTCTCCTCCATCCAGCTGTAGACACAAGCATTTGGATCACCCAGGTTCTGAGTCACTTGTACAGTCTCTTACACAGAGAGACAGATACTTCTAAAACTTGGATTGGGGGCCCAGCTTTAGACAGCAGCCATGAACTATGCTCTATAAAACTGCATTCCTTTCCCTTCATTGTCTAAAAGGAGCTTGGAAGGACCAGGTCAGATGCAGATACCATAGAAATGCTGTCACACATCTTTCCATGATTAGGAATGATCCGTGGCTCTTGGAAAAGCAGGCATTTGGGGCATTTCCTTATTGTCCAGCCTACTGATCCATGGCTACTCTAGATGTTAACAGTAGAGTGGCCAGTGTAGAAGATGTGTGTTGTACTGTGAAAGAAAGAAACTAAGTGCTATGTTCTCCTCAAGTTTCTGTAGGAGAGTTTTGAGCATCTACAGCAGCATATATGAGGTCACGTTCCTCACCACCCCTCAGTTTCAATTTATTGTATTGCTTCTGGGTTTTGAATTAAAAGGAAACTGATGCCTTTGATTTGACTTAAAATTTTACTGTGGGAATTCACAAACTAGTTTGGTAATGATAGTTCAAAAAGTTTAGGCCTGTCATAAATTTCAAAGACTTTCTTCCTGTAAAGTGACCTTTTAGATTTGTGGCTGGCTAATTGCTCTCATATTTTTTTGCTGCCAGGAGCTACACCAGCCTGCACACAGCACTGTTTCTTCTTGCTGAACATTGATTCAGCGTGCTATGAATTTAGGCTCAAATAAATAAGGACTACAGTCATTGTAAGTATTAGAAGTGTTTTGGGGAGTAGATGCTTCATGAATCCTAGAAGAACAATGTTCAGTGTGTAGATGAAACAAATTTTTCTCTGCTGCTCCATTTAGAAATGCGAACAAAAGCACATCGGATAGAAGTTTTGCACTGGATGCATCTCAGTGCATTTTTACTTTCACTCTGTATTTGCTTGTAATCTAAAGCAATGGACATAAAAGTGAGGCACGTGACATCAGTATTAAAGGATAAAACTCTCTATGTCTGCTATCAGTGATGAGCAGACATGGTTGATGTCACTACCAACAGAAAGTCCTCAGTTGTCCTCAGACAATCCAATTGATAAAATAAACATTTTGGTGAAAATCTTGTCATTGTACCTACACCTGTCAGGGAGAGTGGGGATGGAGGGGAGCACATCTGCCTTTAGCAGTATTGCTAGTCCATCAAGCATAGAAAGAGTTTCTAGGAGCTAAAATCAATCATATAGGCACTCACTGGATGATTTTGCTGATAAAAATTGCAAATTACCTTTGGAGGCCCCAGTTTTAGGCAAAATGATGTGTCTGCCTCAAAGGCAACTCACCAGGAAAGTTAGGAAGCTCAGCTGTTGGCATCAAGTCCGTGTTGGCAGCAATGAAAATGTGCTCCTTGGTGGCCTTATTTGATCTGTTTTGGTACTCTCACTGCATCTTCAGGTAACAGACTGCAGACACATGATTACTTCTGCCTCAGAGCAAGATTTTCATATACTTTTGAGGATTTTTCTGGTATTTTCTAACAGTACTGGAAGACACAATTCCCTCATTTGCTATGGGGATTTCACTGAAGCACAGAAATAAGAAGGATTATCAGCCCAAAAAATGTTTTTGAAAGGTGAAGTGGTTTTTCTGTCTGATGGCAAATTAAAAAAAAAATAAATTTAAATAACAGTCAAATATTCATTTCTAGACTCTATGCTTTTTGATGAAATCGAGTATATGTGCTGTACATGCGCCTTGGAGGATGTAAGTTTCTGAGATAGCCTTGACCGAGCAAGAATATGTGCCAGAAACATGAACATGGATAACATTTCCGAACACTTCTTGTGGTTACAGCTTAGTTTTGTACTTTGGTGACCATACCCTCGTGACTGAGGGGAAGGTGACAGACCTAATGCTTGAGAGAGCAAATATGAGCCAATGGTTTTGGATGCCAGTTCTAGGAAGGGATTCAACACAAACTTAATTGCAGTTCTGTCCCATGGGGGGCCATGTTCTTACATGAAATTCAGCAAAGCCTTTCATATCTGTCACTAGATTGGCCTCTTGTCTCTTCTGTGTCACGTTGGAGTTGCTGTGAGCAGATCAGCATTGTTCCATCCCTCCTCCACTTCTAAGGGAAAAAGGAGAGGGAGGCAATGACATTTGCTTCTCATGGAAAACCTTAGAGAAATGGAAGAATGGAAATGTCACAAGGTTCTTCTTCTTTTGCATTTTCTTCTCATACCTGTTTCTTTGTGCAGTTCAGGGCTCTCTGGGTTGTGACAAAGCAACCACTGCCACACCAATACAACTTCCCATCTGTGGTGACTCCAGGCTTCCACTTTCCTTACAGATCTTCATCTGAAACCTGCTGCTTAAAGCTGCTTGTAATCATTGCATGGTATACACTGAAAGAAGCAAATTTGCTGGGTGAAAAGTTAATGGTGGGCCTTGGAATTGTACCTGACACTTCAGTCAGTAGTGAAACTGAGGAAGGTTTGTAAAAAAATCTTCATGTAATTTTTCTACTACTCACTATGTTACTGAGCAGAGTACTTTGGTGAAACACCTATAAATTCATATTAAAGCATTACTTGCTTTGTTTGATTTTAATATATGAACTGTGTATGAAACAAGCAGATGGATTCAATAAAGTTTTTACAGACTCATTATTTTGCTTCACTCTTACTGTTAGAGCATTTTATGTTGGTATCTTTTCCTTTTTCAGTGTTACTTTCCCATACCATGTGTGCCATCCCCTTAAGCATTTCTGACAGTAGTAAGTACATGTGATTATAAGAAAGAAGATGGTGATTTAGAGCTTTTGCCAATTATAGGTCATAGGAATAAGTTATTTGTATGGGGAGACAGTTGGGTCATGGACCCTTGTAGCATACCTTGTGCTTACCTAGTGGGTCACTGTGGGAGGAAGTGAGTGTTGGAAAAGATGAGCCATTGACCATTCAACATAGCAGTTCCTGCACTCAGATTTGGTACTGTAACTGTTCTTTCCTTTTTTCCTCTTCCTAAGTTTGTGCTTATTTTCACTATTGCACACTTTTAATATCTCTTGATTCTATAGGGAATTGAGAAAGGGAAGGATTTTCCCTCGTTTTACACCCGTTTGCCTTCCTCTCTCATCGGTGGGCTTCCTTGTCTGCTTTCTACTTGTTAGACAATGTATTAATGTGGGATCAGCCTACTTCATGAATTGTGAAGCTAAACATCAAAACTGCATTATTGTATTTTGCTGGCAATTGTTTAAAGTACAAGACAGTCTCTTGTTGTCGTCTAAGTTCTGTACAGCAGTGTTGGGTAACAGGAAAAAAACAGGAAGGAAAACATTGCACCAACATCAACAAGCTACAGATTATGGGAAGGAGTGTGGAAATTATAAACTTCTGCTACTCAGGGTTACATTACTCTTTCACTATTCTGCTCTGCCTCATGGCAGGGAATGGGAGGAACCTGGAACTGAGGTTAATGTTTTCTGGTAACTTGTATGTCTGCAGTTGTTATACCTGAATAGAGCTGAAGTAGACATGTTACCAACACAAAATGGATGAGCCTGGATAAGCTGGTGGTTCATGAGCTCAGGGGATACACTTCCACCCAGCTTTCTGCCTTTTCCAGGAAAAGATATGTTGGGGGAATGGAAATATTGTTCCTGTGTGCCATTAATCCGGCACAGAACAGGGAATTGTTTCCTCTACCAGTCTGTGTGGAGGCATAGGGCTGGAAATAGGTCTCCTCCTACCATTTTATTCTGAAAAGTTTGTGCTGCCTGTATGGCTCACGAGGAGAAAGTGACCAGACTGGACCATTCTGCAGTAAATAATTCTGTGACAAGAGAAAAAGAAGAGAACCAAAACTATAGCTGTATTTCTATAACGTTCTTAGAGCCATAGGCCAGCCTGAAGCACATTGACTGATGTGAGGATACTGTATAAAAATGAACAGAAGTGGCACTGTTTTGATTTCTGTAGAAACAATCCCCTTTGGGAGCTGACAGGAAGGTACAAAGTGAAATTCTGGTACATAGAAACTGCTCCCAAGCCTTCTCCTCCCTACATCTGGGCTTTACACTGGGTTGGTTTTTTCCCCCACTTTTCATGAGGTGCTTTTAACTCACAGTTCTCCAGCTGCTTGAGTATATTTGGAGTAATTTTCTGGAGCCCAGGATCCAGACTGTGTCTGTGCCTGAGAATTATTGTGGAGAGGATCTTAGTGAGGAATTTCACACCCAGCCTGCATGCCATATCCCCCTGCAGGCCTTTACTGTAGTCATAGTTTAAATGTTCTTCCTGTGCTCTTGCAGAACAAGAGCCCTTTGCTAACCCCCTCCTCTGGCCTTGAGTAACACTTCCTGACACATTGTGAGTAAGCTTTTAGGTAGTCCTTGCTCCTTTCAGGTTCACTTAAATGAGCCTCAGTGACCATTCAGTAATCTTGCCATCCTGCCTCCCTCTAAGAACAGGACCCACAGCTGCTTCTCCCAGACACCGCTCTCAGCAAAGGTGTTAAAGAAAAAAGTACATGTTTAGGGCAGTGCCTGGGGGGGAGAGGGGAACGCTGGGAATGGTCATGTATCCATTACAGAGGTGGTGGATCCTGAGGCAGCATCATCTGAAGAATGTCCTCTTACTCCATGTCCTGTGGTTCTTCACAAACATATTAAATCTGTCTGTCTGTCTCTCCCCAACTCCCCATCCTCCTCACCCCCTCTGTTGCTGTCTCTGAAAATGAAGTACTCAAATATCACCGAAAAAGATGATGGTGTACTTATGCATAGGAGTTCCTGTGGTGTTTAAATTATTAGTATCATCTTGGCAAAACAAGTGTAAAATACAACTGCTGTCATCATTAAAGTGAAACAGTGTAGTTTTCAGGTCTATGAAATCTGGAACTTTTGGACTAATAAAGACTTTTTCCAAAATCGGTCCTCACTGCAGGTTTGTTCCTGTGAAATGTGTGACTTAACTGTGTATTTCCAAAACAGCAAAAAAGGGAGCAAGCTTTCAAGAGGTTTAATTTAATTTAATTGTATAAATGGCATAGTTAAAATTTATGTGAAACATGAGTAGGATCTTAGAGTTTGGGGTGCTCTTATCTAATGATTTTTGTGTTTACCTCTGGGTGGGTGATTCTGGAATTAGTAGAATATGAGCTCTAGTACCCCATATTTACATTAGAGTAGGATTCTCTCTTCATTGTATTTATCTGCCATTTTAAATTCAGTCCAAAGCCAGATGTCACTCGTTTTCAAACTAATGAGGATACTTTGCAGTTGTACAGTTTTTCTGAAGCTACTAGTGCCTTAGTGTGTCACTTTTATTCCCTCATGAATGGAGTTGCAGCATGTCACACCATCCCTGAGATAAATATGGAGTGTAATTTCAGCTGCAGATAAGCCTACAGCTACCAACACACCAAATTTCCCAGAAGAATAGTGAATATTAGTAAAAAACTGCTTGCAGAGTTATCAGTGTGTGCAAGCTTTTATTGGAAAATACCATGCTTATCAATGCTAGGTAAGTACAGTGCTGGAAGCAGTCTAACTGCTTTTGATCTGTTCTTTTCAAATTACGAGCTACTGTTAAAGCAGAAGAGAGTTACAGGGCTGTATTATGTAGGTAAGAAAGAAGAAAGTCAACATGCTGATTGCCGAATCTTGTGATTGTGATTTGGGACCTTGTGCTCCGCTGCTATTTCTGCTGTATCACTCCAAAACTTCAACTTCCATTCTTAGTATCTACTCGAATTAGCAACTAATTGGATTATATTTCTTTAGACTGAGGTCTTTAGAGAGAGATGTTCTCTTGTACTTTACTTCATAAAAGTGGGACTAAATGTCTGTTAAAGACTTTTACTAGATGTGATTAAATAGCTGGTTAATGACCTCCATCCTGCCTCACTCAGGTATATGAGACATATAATTAACATGAGTTTTTTCTTGACATCTAACTATAAAATCACTGTAAGAAACCTAATTAGATCTATTTCAGACCTGCAGTCAGTCTGGCCAGAAGGTTATCCCCAGCACTGGTCAGCATTGTGTACTTCAGAAGGAAGCAAGAAATCTTGTACTGGAAGGTATGGTGTAACCTGTCTATCATGAAAGCTTTACTCTGGTTCCAAACTGGTGGAGCCTTTATTTTAGGTCATAAAACATGAGGTTCATCATCCTTGCCTGAAGCTCTCTGCAATACTAACACTTCTAGCTACAACTGCATGTAGAGAAAACCAACTCCTCAGCTCTCTTACTCACCAGTTTTGATGATGAGTTTCACAGTTACACCATACATGTTTCCCTGGAACAGTTATTTAGACTTTCATTTACTATCCCATTGATTTTGTGTTGTAAGTCAGGATGAAATTGTGCCTCAGTAACTTTCCCCTAGGTTTTGTTGCAATTTTTTTTTTAGTCACACTAGTTTCACATCTGTTTTCTGTGGCAATCAGTTACCCCCTTTCCAGCTTTTCATTTTATGGTGGGACAATGTCACTTTCATCATGCTTCCTTTGTTTCCTTCCTTTTTCTATCTTTGCTATGGGGTGATCTACTTTGCGTGGTCTGTAGTACACAAGGGTGAATCTCTGATTTGAGCGATTTACTCATCAGGCTACTGATGTGTCTCTCTGAAATGTTAAAGATTTCTTCATTCCACTCTGGAAATCATGTAAGCATTAAGCAATAGCAGGAAGTTAGTGGTCATCTGGGTAGTCAAACAGTGTTCATTTTGGTGGTCCTGGTACTCTGACACTTACACACTGTAGTGCAGAGATTGGACCTGAAGGTGTGCTTTTGATGTTTCTGGGTGACTTGTCAAAATATACTTCATGTATTTTTATCTCTGCTATTTATGTATGTAGCAGTTTAAGAATAGCAACAATGCTTTGAATGTAGTGAATGTGTCTGTGACTGTTTGCCAGATCACTAAGTGGGCTGGTTCCTAATACTGTTCATAGCATGAATCCACTGTAAGTTGTTATCTTCTGACATCTTGCTGTTCCTCATTCCTTTTTTTTTCATAGCCCTTTGGTTGGTTAAACTGCATCAACTCTACTGAGACAGAGTTACAGAGATGATAATGTTGTTGGTGTTTCCTGTTCAGTGTTTCACAAGGGCTTTGAGCTTGTTTTCTAACTTCTCCGGTGCAGAAGCCTTTTTACCATGTGACTAAGACCACTCTTCCTGTGAACAGGGACTAGCTTTCAGTATTTCTCAGAACTATCAGATACTAAAATACTAACAGTTCAAACTCTGCTTGATATAGTACCATATCTGGAGGTTTTTATGTATACTGTATGGTCACTTTGTCAGATTTCATTATATTTTAAAATAGGTTCTTCTTTTTTTTTTTTTTTTTTTTTTTTAAGCAGGGTGTATTTTGTACCACTGTTTTACTCTTCGTTTTTCAGCTTCCTGCCGAGTGTTAAAGATTTTATCAAACAGTTCAATTTCCTATCTAAATTAGAAAAGTAAAAAATTAAGAGATCCAGTGTTTCTGGAGGACTTCTGGTAAGTGGTGGAGCGAATTAATGAGTCAATATTTATGTGTTACATAAACCTCTGAGGGCTTAATATAGATAAACTAAAAGTGAGGCTCATTGGTGGTTAGAATAGGAAGTTGAAGAGAAAACGTCCCAATCTCTTACATACAGAGTATGAGAAAGGTAGGAGTATTAAATAAAATAAATAAATAAATAAATAAATTTATGAGAGCTTAGTGAAGATTTGAGAATGTGAAAATGCAGGAAATAAAAGACAAGGAGTACTTTTAACTGTGCTACTTCAAAAGGTGGTCCAGAAGGCATCAGTTTGAAAATCAATCACTTTAAAAATACGTTAGGTTTCACATATATGCCTTCCCACAAGGCCCTTCTCAACTTGTTTATTTGTGACAACCACAATTTCCTCATTTTATTTCAATTCTGGTTTTTTTGTCTGCTTAAAATCTTATGTATAATCTGGGAAACTTATTGTAAAAGTACTGCTCTGTTTGGTTTGGGGTTTTTTTTTTCTGTTCAGTTTATCGTAGTCAATAGTGATTTTAAGAGTTCCTAGTAGTACAAAATAGAGAAAATCCTGATAGAAGAGTTACAGTAGGCATACTGAGTAGGACTGAGTATGAAAGTCAGTATTCTTCTGGGCACTTTGATGAATCTTTTTCCTTGTTTTGTTAATAATACCTCATGCACCCACACAGTTCACCTTGAATTTCTGGTTTGAGTAAATTCAAGGCTATTTGTAAAATTCTGAAAAATTTGCTGATCCAAAATGCAGGAACATCCAACAGGATGATTTCCAAACCTGCAAGTTTTTTTTGTCTGTTTATTGCTGTTGTGGCAATCAAATAAAAGAAATGGATATAAGTGGAAAGAAGTCAAAGAGGAGAAGAGTGGATGGACAGTCTTTTACAATTTCACATTACGGGGAATTATATTTCTATCTTTAGTTTTTGTATCTCTGGGCAAGATCTTTGGTGAATATATAGAGTTCTTATACCAATTTAAGAGATCATTCAGTGTGTTTTAACATAAAAAAATTTCCAGCATATTTGTTGATTGTGATAATAATTTTGTCTTCCTAAACCAAATCAATAAAAATTCAAGAGAAAATAAAATACCAGTACAGGCAGTGGCTTGATGACAGCATGACTTTATAATTTTGTTGTTGTTGTTAGTTACAGAGGAGGGTCCTTAGGTTTGATTTTTTTCCTTTTTAAACAGTTCTTACTACTCCACTTGGTAAGAAGTTGCAACTGGTTGCAACTCAAGTAATTTTTTGCCATTTTAATGTTTCTCTTCTGTAAAAATCTAGTAAAGGAGGATTCCAGTTTGTCAAAAGAGCTTGTATGATGATCTTTTCCTGAAAGTTGATCTAGCTAGTGCTTAGAAAAAATCTACTGAAAAGATACAAATAACTGGAACAGATAAGATTTCCTTAGAAGATATTTTGATCTCCTAAATCACAGAACAGGAAAACGTAAAATTATTCAGTATTATTTACATACTGATGAGATACTTGTCAGTATGAACTGCAGATCCATTTTTTGTCATGTAGCAAATGTATCTTCACTCTGCCTGATCAAACAAGTGCCATTTTATCTAGCCTTTCTATGAAAATTTATTCTCCAAGTGCCAGGTGTGTAGGAAGCTACACAGCTGTTGATCCAAATAAATGAATTAAGATTCAGTAATCATATGCCACCCAGCATACAGCTGAATCTACAGAAACAGAATGTTGTGTACAAGGCTCTGTATGAGAAGTGTGATACAGACAGAGGGAGTGAGCCTTCCGGTGTGGATTTGTCAGCTGGAAAGGAAGCAGATATGATGACTTGAACTCTCCACTCACTCAGTCCTGTGTAATGTCTGTTCCCTGTTCCTTGGGCAGAGCTGTGCCAGCTCCACTGCTGGGCTATGGTTGCCCTTAGCCCTGTCAACCACATCCTATTAAAATGTCTTTAAGAGTATCCAGTTCCCAAATCTTTAACTCTTTGATTTCTGGGATCTGAGAGAAATGTGAAAGTTCAAAATTCAGTTCTTGGTTGCCTGTGCCTTGTTTAGTTACATCACAATTCTCAAACAACAGATACTGACTTTATGGTTCAGTGACCTTTATAATTTATACATGGAATAGTTACATGACTCAAGATGTTCTCTTAAAGGAAAAAGCATTAAGACTGAAGAACAGGAAACTTGCTGTTTTTTTCTTACCAGTCTTTATAGTCATTAGAATTGTTCCTGTCCTCAGTTGGTCCTCATCCTGTAAGGTGCTGTGGTTGGTTGCCTTTGGCTGGCTACCAGGTGCTTACCAAGGTGCTCTATCACATCTCCTCCTCAGCAGAACAGGGAGAGAAATTACAATGGAAAGCTCATGGGTTGAGGTAAGTACAGGGAGATCACTTGCCAACTACCATTGATCAAAAACAGGCTCAACACAGGGAAATTAATTTAATATATTGCCAGTTAATAAGATGGTAGGATGATGCAAAATAAGAAGAAAACGAAGATCTTCATCCCACCCTTCCCTTCTTCCCAGGTTCAGCTTCACTCCCAGCTCTTCTATCTCTTCCCACTCAAGTGGCACAGGGGGATGGGGAATGGGATTTGCAGTCAGTTCATAAAGCTTTATCTCTGCTGCTTCTTCCTCCTCACACTGTTTCCCTGCTCCAGCGTGGGAACAGGGAATTTCTTCAACGTGGGACCTTCCCCCAGGCTGGAGTTCTTCAACAAGTGCTCCAGCCTGGATCCTTCCCACAAGCTAGAGTCTTAGAGGAACAGCCTGCTCTGGTGTGTCACAGGTCCTACCAGAAAACCTGCACTGTGTGGGCTCTTCTCCACAAGCTGCACTTTCCACCAGGAGCCTGCTCCAGTGTGGCACACCATGGCCTGCATCTTCATTCAGGGCATGTTCCCCTGCTGTGGTGGGAGGTCCTCCACAGGCTGCAGTATGGATATCTGCTCTGGCATGGTCCTTCATGGGCTGCAGGGGTACAACCAACCTGCTTCAACATAGGCTTCTTCATGGGCTGCAGGGGAATCTCTGCTCCTGCATCTGGATCATCTCTCCCTCCTTCAATACTGAGCATGGAGTCTGCAGGGTTATATCACTTACATTTTCACACTGCTCTTTTACAGGTGCTGTGCAGCATTTTTTACCTTTGCCTAAGTGTGTTGTCACAGAGGTGCTTCCAGCACAACTAATGGATTCAGCTTTGGCCAGCACCAAGTCCATCTTGGACCCAGTTTGAACTCCTGTCTTGCTCTGACATGGGGAGAGCTTCAAGTCACCTTTACTGCCACACTCCCCTCCTCTCCCCATCAAAGGTTGTCACAGAATCCAATACAGGTGCACACAAACCCAGAGAACTGATAGGACTACTTACATGTTTAAAGTTTTGCCCTAGTTTGAACCCTGGTTTTATGTGTTCAGTGCCACAGTTCTCAATCCTATACAGGCTTGAGCATCTTAAAAAGTAATGTTTCTAGTTCTTGTCTCTGATAGCGTTCCATGGCACACACCATTTTACACTGCTTCTCTCCCTGCAAAGGCACAGATTTATGAGAAAGAGGATTATTACATAAGCTGTGTCTTCCCTATAGCTCAGCACCACCGGTGTGTGATCCTGTGCTCACTTTGCCCTCTTGCAACAAGCACTGCCATCGTCTGTCATGCAGCATGTACCCATTTTCCGTGCCTCAGTGTGCTTCTTCAGATGTCTTGAGGTTAGGTAAGACTGGAGTTCTGTCAGTGCAGCAATATTTGAAAGAAAAAGGGAGAAATATTGAGCCAAGAAGTTGGTAATGTACCTAACTATAACCTGGTTTTGCACTAAATAACACCCAATAAACTCCTGTAGTATTTGTTACCTAAGCCAAAGAGAGAAGGTTTTCAAGATGAAACATTCAGGAATTTCTCAACATCAAAATTTGTTTCCCTCTCTACCTCTCACAGGCAACATTTTTTTATGTTTAAGATACAACCATGGTTTATTAGCTGGTGACTTCGTATGAAATGCAAAAGATGAAAGGAGGTTGTTGGAGCTCTTGGTCAGCGTAGATCCGAAGCATGTGTTTTAGCATATACAGGATAGGGGTTCTGAACTGTTAGTACTTCTAAGGTATGGATTCAGGTGTTTGCAAGTCAAGAGCAATTGTTTTGACGTTTTTTGTGAACACAGTATAAAAGAACATTGTGTATCTTCTGGTTTTCTACCATTGCCAGCTTTGAAATGAACTTCTGATGATTTCTTGTTTGTGGATTCTTTTCTTTCAGATGGAGCAAACCTGTGATGATATAGATGAAATGTTCAGCAATTTACTTGGGGAGATGGACATGCTGACTCAGGTAAATAATTCTTTTTTTCCATCAAGATTAGAAAAATAGCTATTATTATTATATGTTAGAGAAAAGAGGGAACTTTTCTACATTTTTCATGCATTTCTACTCTGAATAAATACAATTACGTTATTTTGGTAATCCAACTAAATTTCTCTGCTTGACGGTAAAAACAAGTGGCCCAAGGAATAAGGTAATATCAGTACAGGGTAGGTTGTTAAAGAGACCTAACTGCTTG
This sequence comes from Chaetops frenatus, assembly GCA_013400775.1. Taxonomy (NCBI): domain Eukaryota; kingdom Metazoa; phylum Chordata; class Aves; order Passeriformes; family Picathartidae; genus Chaetops; species Chaetops frenatus. Next base: position 220,762 of record VZTR01025600.1, read on the forward strand.
TGAAAGACATTTTCTGAAAAAAACCCCAGCCCAGCAGTTTAAATTCCTCTGGACTTGGTCCAGAGAAATTAAAGGGTTCTGTGAAAACAGGAAGAGTTTGAGTTTGAATTTTCAGGTATGAATGCTTAACATACATGAGTAAATGGGATGTAGCCTGGGTGTCAAATGTGAACTTTGGAAATGAAAAGAACATTTTGAATAGATGCTTAAAAGTAATCTTTAGATATGGCAAAATATTAAGCTGCAGTGAGGGTGGCATTCAAGAATTCATGGAGGTATTATTCCCAATGCAGAATACACTCTTGAGAGTATAAAAGAGCATGAGCCTTTTTCTAAAGCTCTACTCATGAAATACTTCCTGCAAAAGCTGATGAAAGAAGAATTTTTATTTCTGAAAAAAAACCTATGAAGGGAATAAATTTGTTGTATTTTAATAAATGCATGATTGAAAACACTTAAGTTGTCTTTTTGGATGTGTGAGTTTGAGTACAGCCTGTGTTTTGAGGGGGTCTTTCTTCTTGGTGAATCCCAGTGCTTGACAAATTAAATACCAATAATTCTGAGGCACAGAACAGAAATTGTGTTTAAACTGGGTGAAAGCCAAGATTTCACATGGCGTTCTTAGCTGTCAAATCACAATACTTTGTCACTTTCTGCTCTTTAAGGGCTGTTTGTAAATGTGCATATTTATTTTATGGATTTATTTATATATATCTATATATAGAGAGGGATTTATGGTCATCTAATTGCATTATTATGCCTTCAAAAGAACAAAAGACTGCTTGTGATAAACTTTACCTCCTCAGATTGGACACAGCAGTGTTACAAGTGCAGGTGATGCTGAGTGTTTGAGAGTGAGCCTTTTGCCTCTGTGCTCCCCACTGCAGAACTGAGTGGGATGGAGTTTTCCTGAGCTTGAGACAGGCTTCTCCTCCTCTCTAAAGTTCTGGCATCACCACTCACATCAGCATTATACAGGAGGAGGAGGCAGGGGTGTCTGAAAGCCTGAAGACTTTCAGTTAACTGAATTGGATCTGTTAATTCCCTCAGACTCTTAACTTTCAAAACAAGACTGTAGATAGTTTTTCACACTTTTTCACCAGTCTATCTGTTCCTAATATAAGTGTAAATGATAGAAGCACATAGAGATACCTCTACATGGCATAACAGGACTGAAAAAGAGATGCAAATTCAGAATTGGCCTTTTCTGCCACAAACTTGGAATTCTCTATTTATACAGATTTGTAGTTTACATTGCAGCAGCATGGGATTTTGTATTTGGGTATGATTTTTTTTCAAACAACAGAAGAAAACAACAGCTAGGTTTCATTTATATAGTAAATAAAGCACTCTGGAAAGAAAATGGCACTGTGGCTTGAATGTGTACACAGCTAAACTCTCCATACACTCCTTCAAAAAGCCCAAAAAAGCTAAAAATCAGCCTGACTTTGCCCACTGTCTCTGTTAGAAACAGTCCAATTCTCTGCTGTTCCCCACACCAAGCCCAAGTGTTGCCTGAGAAGAGTTGCTGCCATCATGGATCAACATTGGATTGAGAAGTGTGCAAAACCCTTGCCATGATTGTGAGACAGTGCTCAAACCCTTGTCCTGGCCCTAGTTAGTTTACCAGTCCAAACTTAATATCAGTGTGTATCATTCTGTTCCTTGAAGAATAATTGATTTCATTAGATAAATTCAGGTAATTGATTTTCAAATGTTCATGTATGTAATAGTAGTTATATCATCAGATACCTGTGTTTTCTTCTACCTTAACAGAGTTTAGGAGTGGAGACTGTACCACCTCCATGCCCCAAAGTGTCCAACAATGAATTTAGCTTTACAGTTGGTTTTAAAGATTTAAATGGTAAGTAGCTGAATAGACTCTTTCATGCCTTTTATGCTTGCTTAAAATACCTCACAGCAACAGATGAGAAGAAAATCTTTACATACCCTTGATCAAAAACCCCAGACTAAACAAAAGAGCCCTTTTTTGCTGGAGGGGGAGGTATATTTTTGTGTCTCAGTATAGGAAGCCTCAAAGGGAACAATTTTTTGGGGGAATTACTCAGTTTAAATAGAAGTCAGACATAAAAATGTCAGTGTAGTGGAAAACAAAAATGAGAGGTCTCCCAAATAACTTTTTAAAATGGAACTTTTTTAATGTAAAGATTTAACTTGGTGGAAGACAAAGTTCCTCAGTGTGATGTCAAAGCTGCATATCAGCTTCAGCTGCTTCCACTTTTCAGTGCTTATTCTTATTTTGGTTTGCAATGTCACTTTTGCATGTACAGCTGCTTTCTGAGGCTGTATGGCAAACCAAATGAAGGGATTTATCTGAGTTTGAAATAAGAACCCTCACTTTGAATTTGTTTGTGATTGGAGGTTTTTTTCCTTTTTTTTTTTTTTTTTTTTGGCTGAGGGCTGGTTGTTTGCATTAACCTGAGTTGGTGTTAACCTCTGGTTTTGTCCCAGGGTCAGTTCCCTGTTGGGCTTCCTAAAGACCCTATCAGCAAAGTGGGTAGAGCTATGTTAATAGAGAAGATCGTAAGCCAACTTTCCCACTCTAAAGAAAAGCTTATTAAATACTATATTAACATAACAGGGAGAACAGAGTGAACTGGGATGGCCTAGTGACATGTTCGCACTTAGTCTCATGAATGACCTATTCTTTATTGGACTATGTTAGCATTTTTGGGTATCTAATTCAGTGCTCTCCATCCCGCTCAAAATCTCACTGAAAAGTTTTCCCAGTTTGTGATTTATTAATTTCTCAACTGGACTCTTCAAAGAGATTTAAACCACTGATTCTGTTCAATCTTAAAGAATGCTTCTCTTCAGAAATCTAAATCATCCAACAGGGTTTTACTCCACAGTATCTCTTTACACGATGGCTAGTTCAAACAACCACAATTACGTGTGAAGTTCTGGTGTAGGGTTTTATCTTATACTCTGTCAGAGTAGAAAACAGAAAGAAAAAGTTACAATGTTTCTATTTGGTTAAAAGATGCTTTTAAAAGAGACTTTCCTGTTTGTTCCTTGCTTAAAGGATCCTCAAAAGCATTTGTGATGTACTACCTATATGGTATGTCACAGATCACACAATTACTGATGTGCTACAGATGATGTCATGCAGTTTCTTGTCTCTTAATATTCTTTGATTCTGCTTCATTTTAATTTTAGAGTTGTAGAATATTAATAATATATGGAGATATTCTTGATCTAGGCCTCAGTTACGTGGTTTGTTGTGTGCTGTGCCAGAACTTGCTAAGCATATATGTATGTGCTTACAGCCTAAAGAGACCTAATGGAATTTCTTACATTCATATCACTAAGCATGTACCCAGTAACCTTGCTGGATCGGGACCATGATTTGTAATATCACAAGGACCTGAGACTGTGTCACAGGAACTGAAGCTTCCTGTCCTGTTTAGTTTGTATTCGTAGAGTTCCTTGTACTCTGAACTTCTGTATAACCAGATTAATGGCTGTTCTGAAATTACATTTATTTCTTGAACCCATGCAAAATGTTGTTTCCTTTCCCATAACCCTGTAACCATGCTTTCTGCAATTTAATCTCTGCTGAACTGGAAATAGTACTTTGCATTGCACTCACGCTCTGACACATTTTGTGGTTTTCTCTACAGAATCACTAAATGCCCTAGAGGACAAAGACCTGGATGCTTTAATGGCTGATCTTGTGGCAGACCTTAATGATGTTGAACAGAAAACTTTACAAGCCCAGAAAACTACTTCTTCTAACCAGCTAAGTACAGTCTCTCAGCCTTCAACAGGCTTGAACAGTGACATTTATTCTAAAGTAAGTCCTTATGTTACCATCACTGGACAGTTTGGGGATGATTTGCCCCCTCCTCCTCCAGATCCTGAACCAGAACTTCCACCACCACCACCACCACCTCCTCCTGAGCCCCTTACTCAGGTAAGTCTGAGTGGAACCTTATTCTAAACATTTACTAGTTCTTGTCATTTTGCAAGTGGTATTTGACTCTGGAACACCAGTGGATCTCCCAGTTAGATACATCTTGGGAAGGCTGTGCAATGATGAAATGTGCGTGAACTCTGGAGTGAAATTTCTACTGTTGTGGCCTCAGCAGCTTCTGACCATTCATTGACCTATTGCCCATTCCTTCATCTCCCTAATCATCATTTTGATAGCCCAGTACAGGCATAGTCTTTGCAAATGGTTTATTGTAACAGAAAATTCATCACTGAATTTTTTTAAGAAACACTAATCAGTTCATATCTTCTTATAGAGAGCTTGGTTTTGGTATCAGTGCAAAGCATGGCCAGTGATGTCTCTACTTTGTGAAGATGTCACTGTGTGTGCTCATTGCAATCTGTGCTATTTGTACTGATGAGAAAATTCTGTGGATGTTTCCCAGCTCCACCCCTGGCCTAAGTGATTTCTTGCAATAGGAAAAGCTGTTCATTTGTGTAAAACTCAACATTTGCTAGGTGACCAGGTGCAGGGACAAGCACAGAAAGTACCTCTCCTAGTTCCAACACAGAATCACTGCTCTTCTTGGTCTTGCCTTTGAATGGAACTAATGAAGACTATATGGAATAGGGGACAAATGCTCTTAGGAAGTACCAAAGTTATACATAGGTAACTATTTATAACTATTTATAAACAACTGGCTTACCTGTATCTAATATTTCAGACTTATCACAACCTCCTCCATGTTTGTTTTTCTTGCAGAGCTGTTTTAACAACTGAAATAAAATGTGATATTTGTAGTATTTTTTTGATGTGAGGTTGTGGAGAGGTAGATAATGGGACAATTCTGCCCTGTCACAGACCTGTGAGGAGAAGGCATTAAAGGAGTGGTGCAGCTCAAAAAAAAAAGAATCTGAAATAATGAAATATACTAATATATCTCTTTCAGTATTCATGTTCACAGTAATTGTGATTGAGAGAAGATTACATTTAGGAGACGGAAATATTTTCAGGGAACATGAAAAGTATCAGTCAGCTTTGCTTAAAATCGTGGCCAATTCAGTGCTGTTTAAAAACCCACATGAACTAAATATGAATAATCTCAGCATGACTGCTGCCCCTGTGTTTGGAATCATACACCAGGCATATTCACAAAAGGAACAGAAAATTGGATATGTCTGGTGGACATATAAGGTGATTCACTGGGTAAAGCTTCATTTGATGCATAGAACCTTTCAATGCTGTTTGAAGACTGAAATTCATAAACATGTGGGAGAAGCTTTGCCATTTTTCTGTATCTCAAAAATAATAGTTAACTTCCTGTCTTAAAGGAATATCAACATTTGCAAAATACCTGCTAAACAGCTTCAAAAGTGGAAGTCTTATTTTCCTAGTGTGACTGTTACAGAAGAGATGTTATCAAGACAGGTTCTATCCATTTCCTTCAAACATTTCCGCATCTTGGTTTAGACTCATGATCTTTAAGGAAGTACCAAAGTTCTAAGTAGTCTGCAGATGTGCTGAAGATTCTTGTATTTAAGGGAACTGACTGTCAAGATCAATGGCAGACCTTCAATGCAAGGGGACTTAAAACATGAGGACTAGGCCAGCAAAACTCTCAGAAACCCAGCAAGGTACAAGGTCCTGCACCTGGGTTGTAATAACCATTTGTACAGTTTGGGGGATGGTAGGCTGAGCAGCAGCCCTGCTGCAAAGGAAATCCTGCTGGATACCACAGTGATTAAGAACCACGAGGGAAAGATCATCTCGGTAGAGGAAACTGGCCTCTGTTGGGAATATGGCAAGCAAACTAAGGCAGTTGTTGTTCCTTTCTCAGCGCTGGTGGGCCCGCTCCTGGAATACTGCACTCCATTCTAGATGTGGAGATACTGGAGAGTATCCAGCAGAGAGCTGATGAAATGGTCAGGAGCCAGCAAGGACAGGCTGAGTGAGCTGTTCTTGTTTAGTCTGACAGAGGAGGCTGGGGAGTGATCTAATGACAGCCTAAAAACACCTGAAGGGTAGATGCAAAGCTGGTGCAGCCAAATTCTGCCGTGGAAGTGTTAGGACACTAACATGGAAGGGGCAACAGCTACATGATGTGGCTTTGTTGTTTCAGACAGAACGTTAGGAAAACTTCTACTTTAGGTGGTTGTCTAGCACTGGGACAAGTGACCAAGAGAGATCCCAGATTCCCTTTTTTTGAAGATTTTCCAAACTTTGCCAGGCAAAGTCATGACTGAACTGAGCTAATGTTGGCGACTGTCCTGCTTTAGGCAGGAGCCTGACTATGCACCCTCAGATGTCTCCTCCAAATAGCATTTTTATGATGCTGGGATCTAAAGCTCACTGAAATTAACAGTGCTGAAATTTTTTCCATTGAGTGTTGTATTGAGCTTATTCTTTATTAGCTGACATCCTGCAAATACCTGAGGGTCAAACAAGATTTTAGAATGGTAAGAGTATAGACTTGGTAAACACAACTGGAATTCTGTATGAAAAAATGTAGCCAAAAGTCACTTCTCCCTGAGTTAAACTCTTCCTCTGAGACTGATCTCTAATGAAATTCCCTGGTCTCTTTCCAGATTCAGAGAGTATCAGAGAAGGATAGGAGCAGGTTGTAGAAGCATTTCTAAGGAATATAGCGACAATATTTTATTTCCTCATTAAGGCATTGGTTCTGCTTTTTCCTGCAGCCTTTGCCTCATTTTATGATACAGACTGTATTCAAATACTAATGACATATCCACTGTGGCTTACTGTCCACAAAATTGCCCACAGGGCTATTACACAGGTTGTAGTATGAATGATGGAGGTAATAACCATTTAAAATTAACATGGAGAGAATTGATTTTAAAGTAATATTCATTGTCTTTATCAGTATTTGTTTTGACATGACATTTCTGCTCAGTAGAATGAAATTCAGCTGTAAGTGCAATGTATTTTGTGTCATCAAAATCCATGTTCCTGTTAGCCAGGATTCTTGGTAAGTGAATCTTGAGCCAATCGAGGCTGAAGTTGTGTTTAACACTTCTGGTTATCCACAGTCAAATAAGAATAGTGTTAGTCATTCCCAATGCAATCGCTATATTAAGACCCTACTTTCTAACATTTAGGTGTGCCACAATAAAGTACAGCCTTTCTTTCAGGGGAGCATAGAATAAGTTTCCATCAACTCTGACATTACTTTCTAAAACTTAAAGGGCTATTTAGCCCTTAAGCTAAATAAGGCATCTTCATTTGCTGTTGACATGATGACTTTATATGCTTCTGTTTAAAGATCCAGAAAACATGGTGATGATACTGTAGCAGGAAAACAAGTCTTGTAGCTTGTCAAACCATTTCTCTAATACTGATGAAATTTTGCATCTGATAGCTTATTTCCTTTTTTACATTAAGTCAAAGCTTATGAAACCATGAAGGCCGTCAGGTGAGATCTGTGTTGCTGAGACTTATGCAGTGTGTGAACTCTGTTCAACACAAATCACATGCATGTGAAGCCTGAATTATATCTGCCTGAAATTTTCATCAGAAAGCCTGCCCACACCACACTCAGCCACTTTGGTTAAGGTGCTTTTCCTTCTTGCTGTAGAGCAGCGGTAAGGGGAGGGCCACAGCGTGAGAGGCTGTGTGCTTTTCCCTCTGTACAACAGTCAGCCTCACTGCAGCAGTCACCTTTTGCAACTGCTTCTGTTCAACTACAGAGGCTTTTTTTGGATTCTCTAAGTTAAGCACTGCTGAGCTATAGCAATGCAAATTTCCACACCTGCAAAGAAAAAAAGAGCTATTTTTAACTGATTGCGTGGTATTTATAGTGGAGAATTTGATAACAGGAAACATGCTTGAAGCAGTGATAAAACAAAAGATGTTTAATTCAGCAGGAGAGATGCCAGTCAGGAGTGCTTTAGCTACTGTTGAACATGCCTCAAAACTTGGGATGAATAAGATAACCTTCTTTGCTCCTTCTTTGCTATGATTGTATATCTCAGTAACAGAAAAGTGATGGCAATGCTTATTTAGGCCTAGTTTCTTGTAAATGCATCTTCCATGAGTTGCACCCAGTTCCTTTGGTGTGAAAACCACTAAAAATTATGACTTTAGGGTAGCAAATGGAGGCTGAAGGTAACAGAGAGAAATCTTTTGTGGAGGCAGAACAGGAACTTTCTCCCACAGTCCTTGACTGGAAGTTGGTTGCCTGTGAGTAGCATAGCACAAAATCCTACCCCTTTAAAACAAAGGAAACCGTCAAAGTAAGAGAGCAACAGGGCCGGCAAAAATCAGCAAAGACAAGACAGTCTTCAGTAGAGGCAACAGGAATGTAAAGTTGGAAAGCAACCGAACTCTCCAGCAGTACTAAATTCAAGGCAGCCCCAGGAACCACAGGCACTTGCTGTCCAAAATGTGCTTTTCCAACTCCAAATGTGACTGGTGGAGACTTCTGGAAGAGAGATGGCATAAAGGAACAGTCCCAATCTATATAGCAGTCACAGAGGCAACACTAGGCACTGGCATTTGGTACATGTAGCTAAAATTCTCAGCACCTGGGGATCCAGAGTCTTCTTGGATCACAAATGTCATCGATATTAAGAGAGAAGCATGATATTGATAGAGCTGCTTTGTAAAAGGAGAGCTGGGTGATACTGAGATTTTTGGGATTCTTACTGTGGCATTCAGCAAAAGCTGGAATGAACTAGTGTGCTCTAACTGTGTCTGTGTTAATATGAATAGGTCCATTAATAGAATAAAAAACCATGATATCATCCAATTAATGGAGGTGTTCTTCTCAGTATCTGTGTAGTAATAGATCATATGTGGCAAGTGAAAGAATTCAAGTAGATTAATGTACTGAACACAGAGTATAAAATTATAAGTGGTGTAATTGCAAGCCAAATTTTCAGTAAAATCATACAAATTCTAGTTCTTGTAACCCTAATGAGAAGCAAGTTTTCTTCCAAGCAGCTGTGTCCACAATGCTATTTCACTGAGGCTAGATCTTCCTTCACCTTCTCTTTTGTATCAGCTGTGTGTACAGAAATAGAAGAGTCCAATTTTCAGGCATATCTGTAGCATTTGCGGAACAGATCATGTAAGAACTATATGAGTGAGCAACAACAGGGAGCACTGGACTTGTAAACCAAAACTTTGGCTGAAGGATATTAGGTGAAGGAAAGCTGAGGACTACGTGTATGTGTGAAGTTTGCTGTGACAAGCCTTATCTTCAGGATATAAATATCAAGAAACAACCCATTTCAAGTAAATTTAAACTGCTGAGATTATTTAACAAGAAATGTACCAAGTATCTTGTTTCTTTTCAGGAAGAACTAGAGGCAAAGGCTAAAGCTGACAAGATTAAACTTGCATTGGAGAAACTGAAGGAAGCCAAAGTTAAAAAGGTGAGCCTTAAAATAGTAAATGCTACCATAAGAGCTACTACCTAAGTATCTGTTAATATTCTTAATAATAAACTTCTTCCTAAAATGACTAGGCTTTTCCATATTTTGTCTGTAAAGATCTGTGGAGTATCCACCTCAAGAGAAGTCTGAGAGACTGCTACCTCTGAGGGACTTAATTTTTAGAGGACTTGGAAAGTGTTACCTCTTTTTCTTTTTTCCAGTGTTGAGGCAAAGCCCACTGTTCTGATAAGTTGCTTTAGAGAAAGTGGAGTATACATGAAAATGTTGCTTATTTATGCTGTGCTGATTCCAAGAGTATTAAACTTTTCTTTTACGGTGGATGTGGATTTAGCTAATCCCTATTAAATTAATGAGGGTCTTCTTGCTAAATCTTTTCACAGCAGTGTAGTAATGTGCAAGGATAATAGAAATCGTTTTAGACCAACAAATTCGAAAGCTTCCAGCCAGTGTCTGCACCATGCTGCAGTGTGCCTTGTAATTATGCCCACTCATCCCAAACTCATATGAGCTCAACAGAAGCTGCAGGTGTTCAGTAGCTCTGAATAATGGATGTGAACTAAAAACAGTCATGACCTTTAAGTCTTGCTCAAAGGAGATAGGAAGTGCTGGAGCCTGCAGAGCTTCCAAGAAGAATGAAAACTTCCAATAAATTTGGGGATGTCAAGACTTGAGATGGTTCCCACAGAACACTTGATGCTCATGTACAAATGCTACTTCTGAGAGAATGTGTTGGGAGGATTTCACCAATGTTGACTTTGTAAAGCTCTATAACAGAAGTTATGGCTGCTCATAACTTCTTGGTCATCCTCTTTTCTTTGTAAAGTTAGTGATTCTCCTTTGGGAGACTTCTTTTCCCCAACTTTTTTTTCCCCACTCTGAATATTTGGAACCATATGGTAGAAGTAAGGTTCAATCTTGTGGCTGTGTCACTATAATGAAATTATTGTGTAATTCTTTAATTCTAAATTGACTAAATAATAGCGAAGAAAGCTGCTTTTCTCTCTTTTACCAAAAGCAGAGGGCAGGGATGATGGTGAGATGCAAGCTCACAGCCCTGGACTTTAGGAGAGCAGAATTTAGCTTCTTCAAAGATCTGCTTGGGAGAGTCCCATGGAATAAGGCCCTGGTGGGGAAAATGGGACCAGGAATGCTAATATTTCAAAATCACCTCCTCCATACTCAAGAGAGTTCCATCCCAATGGAAGATGATCAGGAAGTATCATAAAGATGATCAGGAGTATCTCCTGTGAGGAAAGGCTGAGATTGCCTAGGGAAGAGAGGGCTCTGTCTGGTGCTTGTCTATCTCTAGAAAAACTTCAGGAGAGGGTGCAAAGAGAATGGAGCCAGGCTTTCTTCAGTGCTGCCAGTGATGAGACCAGAGGCAATGGGCACAAACTGAAACACAGGAGGCTCTGAAC
>VZTR01025601.1:3159-31104 GCA_013400775.1 Chaetops frenatus
TTTTTTTTTTTTTTTTTTTTTTTTGTTTGTTTGTTTGTTTTTTTTTTTGTCCCTGACACACGGACAGGGCCTGATCTCATCACTCTGCTCCTCCTTCCCTAAGTGCTGCCATACATTTTTTTCCCAGGCTGGAGACACCAAACCGGAGACCACGGTGAAAATAAAAGCCGGGCCCTTCCTGATAAAACAGAATTATGGAGTGGTTTGGGTTGGAAAGGACCTTAAAGATCATCCTGTTCCTGTGGGCTCATGATGGGATGGAGGGGAGAGTGATGCAAGAGGAGCTGTTTAATTCCTCCCACCTCTGAGCATCCCCAGCCTCCTCCTCTCCATCCCTCAGCTGGGATGGCTCCAGGGAGCCGGGCTGCTGGGAGGTGCCCGTGGCAGGGCTGGGCTGGGATGGGGTTTAAAAAAGGACTTTAAAGTCCTTCCAACCAAACCATCCCACACTTCCAGGATTTTAGTGCACTTCCCTACCTAAGATGAGCTGGGGGAGGGTGTTTAGGCAAAGATTGGGATTGGGAAGAGCCAGGGTGGGGAAGGCTGGGGTGGTTCGTGGCTTTTGAGCCCCCGTTTTTTGGGCTCAGGGCACAGAGTCCCTGCTGGGGCTGGCCTGGGATCTTTTATTTTATTTTATTTATTATTTTTTTTGCCAAGCTGACTCATTCTTCTCGGAGGATGAGCGGGCAAGTGGTCAAACTGGCAAGGGGAGCTGGCAGGAGGCAGGGAAAAATCCCAACCAAGCAGATCCCTGGGAATCTTTGCAGATCTCCTGTGATTTGGCTGCAGCTGATGGGGGGGAAGGGATAAAACCTGGGCCTGCTTCCCAATGCCAGGTTTATCAGCTCCAGCTGATCCATAAGGAGCTGGAATCAACTGATTTGCAAGGAAGAACTTGGCTTTTTAGGAATTCCAGCAGCGACTCTGGGCTGGCTTGGAGTGAGCCAGGAGTGGATCCAAGGGCTCTGCTGCAAACCCAGGGCTGGGGGCTGGTTTAGCCAGAAAGGGCTGAACTCCCAGCAAAATCCTCAGGGATTCAGGAAGGAAGGAAGCAAAATTCGAACCAGGTGAGGTTTGAGAGGTGGTTTTGGTTCCAGCAACGCTTTGGCAGGAGAACAAGTGGGACAAAGTGTCTTTAAAATTAGGCTGGAAATTAGAGCGAGCTCACAGGGGCCCAGAAAGGTTTCAGAAGTGTAAATGTGACACCTGGAATTGCCAGGATGGCACCTGGAGCCAGGAGAAACCTGGATCACTGGTGAGTCCTTCTCCATCCATTGTTTGAATCCATCCAGGGAAGGGATTTCCTGCCCTTATTCTGATTTTTCCTGCCTTTTTTTTTTTTCCCATGGAAAATACATTCCAATAAAAACCGGGCAGCAGACTCTGAGCAAACTCCTGCTTGGGGTCAAAGAGAGCCCCGTGCTGAGCACAGGGAGAAATCCACATTACTGAGAACCTTAAAAAGCATCCTTTGGGTGAGATTTCTGGGAAAGAAGCTCCATTTCCCAAAATTCACATGGCAGCTCTGGCTGTGCTTTTAACAAGCAGCAACTTCTGGCTTCCCTGAGAGCCCCCTGAGCTCAAAGCCTGGCTGAGGGAAGGATGAAATTCCTGCTTTATTGCTGGGATCCTGTGCAGGGATGGAGACCCTCAGCCCTCCTCCATCCCACACCCAGAGCTCTCCAGGAATCCCAACTCCAGCAGGAGCACCACGAGCCCCAAACCCTTTCCAACCCCTCGAAGGGACCCCGTGGCTTCTGTTTTCATGGAAAAGCCAGAATTTGGCACCTTTGTCCCAGGCTTGGGAGTGGTGAGGATGGAGTTAAGCTGGCAGTGAGCTCATCCCTAATGAGCAGCCTCAAGTTTTCCTAAGGGGCCAGGCTGGCTCCATCGGATCCACTTTGTCTCCAGGTCAATACCTCATCAGGCAGCTCTGGGGTTGGTTTCCCCCCCCCCCCTCTTTAAATGCATCTTTATCTTCCTATAGGAGGGAATGTTTTCTCTCCCTCCATTACGGAGCTTCATGTATTTTTCAAATGGCAAAATTCAATTAAAACGCAGGCCAGGTGCAAGGAAAGACTTCAGGAAAAATTCAGAGAGAGCATTTGCAGGGCGTTTCAAACTCACTCATCCAAACCCCGGGGTCGGGAAAGCCTTGGGATGCACCTTGACCTGGGAAGGGACGGAGGGATGAGGTGAGAAAAAGGAGATTTTTTTCAGTGCAGCCCTCCCCATGTGGAAAAACCCAGGCTGGCACGAGGCTGGATGAGGTGAGGAAAAGGAGATTTTTTTTTTCAGTGCAGCCTCCCCTCGGCTGTGTGGACTCCACGGGGTTTGTTTTCCAACGCCTCTGGCACAGCGGGATCCAGCCCCGGCTGCATCCAAGGAACACAAAGCACCTGTCCCCAGGTGATGGATGCCTGACCCCAGAGCCCTGGGAGAGGGGGGCGCTGCTGCTGCCCGGCTCTCCCGAGGATCTGGGATGGCTCCCAGGGATGGGGCAGGAGAGGCGATCCCAGCTCCCCCCGGCAGCCCGGGATTCATCCAGCCCCGGGGATGCTCCGGGGCAGCCAGGAGAAGAGGCTTGGCTGGGCTTCGGGCTCTCCTGGACGGGACAAATTGGGATTGAATTATTAATAACCACTGCAGGCTGCCTGCTCTCCACCTCCGCGGGAGCCTCTCTGATTTAGGGCACGGCTGCAGTGCCCATCCCACCTCCCTTCCCCGCATCCCAGGGGCTGCTCCGGGCACCGCACCCCGAGGCTCGGGGTGAGCACAGCCCGGAGCCAGCCTCTGTCTAGACATCGCCCCGAGGGAAGGGCGAGATGGCAGCAATTAACAGCCTGGTTGTTATTTTCCCCCTCTCTGGCGTTTATTGCCCCGATAAAAAGGCGCTCCTAATTCCATCATTCCAGCCTTGGCTCTTCCCCCAGCTGTCCCGGCTCCCCCGTTCTTGCAGCAGGCTGTGATTGTGATTTGTGCAGGCAGCAGCACCGCGCTGCTCCTCGGGGGGTGGAATATTAGACACACCAATTAGCTGGCTGTGGATAAATTCCCATTTACCTGCTCAGCCCAGGCTTTATTTATTTATTTATTTTTAATTTTTTTTTTCCTCAGCCCGCTCCATACGTCTGCTTTTCCCTCTCCCTCTCATCGCTGGAATTCTTAATTAAGGGGAGGAGGAGGGAGGGGGGAGGAAATGAAAAATAAAAATGAGCTTGATGTGACCTCTGACATGATGTAATGCAGCCCCCAAGGTCTGCTCGGGCTCTGTGCAGCCAGACACGGAGCAGGTGCTGTGCAGAGCAAAGACAGAGCCAGACTTGCCAGCTCCAGATGGAGATTTTGGGGATTTTTTTGGGAGGGTGGATGGATGGATCAACCCTGTCTGGGCTGGGAGGAGGAGCAGGAAAGCTCCCAGCAGAGGGAGGGAAGGTTGGGAAAGGATGGCGTGGCACGGACTGGGGGGGGGAATGGGGATGGCACGCTCTGAAAAAGTGGCTCTGGAAGTCGCATTTCAAGAGAACAGAGGAAAAAAGAAATACTCGAACCCTTTAATCACGGGGAAAAAACTCCCCTCCGTGTGTTTGTTGCTGCCCTAGAAAGCAGCTCAGAGAGAAGCATGGAAAATGTTGTGGTCGAAAGGAGAAATCCGAGATTCCCCTGTGCTTTTACACCCAGAAATGTCACTTTAGGGGGGAAATCATTCCCAGCGCAGCTGGGAGAGCTCGTGGTGCCTGTGGCCCTGCTGGGACATGGAATGCACGAGGTCTCCCAAATTCACGGAGATGGGGCTGGAGCCAGTTCCCATTCAGCTCATTGCCCCAGGCACCCGTGCCAGAGCCGTCCCTACCTTTGTGGTTTTGGATTTACAAACAGGGAACGAATTCACCGAGGAATCTTTTGGTGTTTTAAGCAGAAATTCTATTTTTTAATCTGAGTAAGGGCGGGGGTGGGGAATATCCCAGGCTGTGTCCTTGTGTCCTGTGCCTTTCCTTGGAGTGGCCAAAAGGAGATTTGCTGGAGAACTGAATTCACAGCCTGGAAAGGTGCAAAGTCTCAGTGGCCTGGGGGACAGGGATGGGCCATGTCCCCAAAATTCTGGGAGAAACAGCTCAAACCACATCCCTGAGCAGGGACATTCCCAGTGGAGAAGGATGAGAGCACCAAATCCCAGGGTGTTCTCCAGCTCACCTTATTCCCACCATCCCAAAAATGACTCTTTTATTTTATCCCTGTTTTTGCTAAACAAAAAATGCCAAGAAAATCCAACTCCGTGGAGTTTAAAAAGCTGGGCCAGGTGGAGCTGGTACCCAGAGGCACATCTGGCACCAGGATGCTCCCAAAATCTCCCTGGCCAAGGAACACATGGAATAAGCAGGGCCAGGCAGATTTCCTGCATTTCCCTCCTGGTGAATTCCCTTCCTTTTAACTCTGTGCCCCCCCAGCAAGGACAGGGCTGATGGGCTTTGCAGGGAGGTGATGCCCTGGGTGTTATTTACAGCTGGCCAGAAAATCAACATCTGGAGAGGGAGCCTCACCCCTGGCCATCTGTCACTTGGAATGGAGCTCTGCAGGAGGCAGGTGAGTGAAAACACCAGGATCTGCCTTGGGAAAGGGTGACTTTGTCCCACCTGAGGTCTGGCCTCTCTCCAGAGTGGTCACTTTGCCCTCAGAACGGGCAGTGCTGGGACAGG
The DNA here is from genome assembly GCA_013400775.1 of Chaetops frenatus. Taxonomy (NCBI): domain Eukaryota; kingdom Metazoa; phylum Chordata; class Aves; order Passeriformes; family Picathartidae; genus Chaetops; species Chaetops frenatus. Next base: position 7,857 of record VZTR01025601.1, read on the forward strand.
GAGTCACTGCCAGGATGGAGCCAAGCCCTGGGAAATTCCCCCTCCCAAATCAGGCGTGGAGGGAAGAGGAAACTCCAGCCTCAGGGGATGGATTTTCCCCTTTTCCTACAAACGAGGGAAGGCAGGAGATAAATGCAGAGCTGCTCTGAGCATTGTCACCCTCTGGCCGGGGCTGCAAAAGCTGTGGGAAGGCACTCGGGGCAGGATTTGGGAAGAGCTCGCTCAGGGCAGGGAAAGGAGCGAGCAGCGGGGAGGTTCCTGCTCTCCAGCTGGGCTGCTTTGGGTGGGGAAGGTTCCCACGGCTTTGCTGGGCAATTGCCATGTACACCATGGAAAATGCACTGCTGGATTTCAGTTCCATCTGGGTGCCCAAAAAGAGGGAGTTAAAGCAGGATTCTGATGCAGACCACACCAGAGCCACAAGGAAAAGTCATTTTCTCCTTCCCTGACCCTTCGCCCCCTTTGGGTTTAGGACAAAACTCTTCAGCAGCTTCTTGAGGTTTGGTCACCTCGAGCAAAACAGACTTTTTGCAACTGGTCTTTTCCAGGCAATTTCCCCCCCACCCCTGGCTTTTGGAGGCACAAAAATCTGAACCAGGCAGGGAAAGGTTGTCCCTCCCTTTCCCCTGGTGATGGGGAGGGAAGATCCACCAACTTATTCTGTTCTAACCCAACACCAAAACCCACCCTGGTTCTGAGCAAAGGGTGCAAAAACCTCATCCAGAATCGAGCAAATTCCCATGGAACCGAACTTAAAAACTTTATTTCCAGCCTGGCCTGGCCTGGGGCCAAGCCAAGGAGCTGGAATGGCCTCGGGAGCAGCTCTAGGTGCTCTCCAGCTGCTGGAGGAGAGGGCTGATGTCCAGCCTCACCCTCTTGGACTTCTCTGCTGCCTCCAGCCCTCGGGCCCGGCTGTGGGACTGGGGATCCCAGCGGCCTCTCTGCACCCCTGGGAGGGAGAGGATGAGGATGGAGAGGGAGGCGGCTGCCAAGGGAGAGATCTCTCCTTCCCTGCCCAAAATCCCGGGGGAAAGCAACGCTGCAGCTCCTGCTGCTTGAGCAGGAAAAGCAGCAGAAGGAAAAGCTGGGGCTGGGTTTGTGGTGGTGTTGGTGGTGTTGTTGTATTTTGCTTTTCCCCCCTCCCCGCCGTGTGATGAAGGGCTGCTCCACCCAAAAGCAGCAGGAAGAGGCTTCGTCACTTTGTGCTGGGCAGGCAGGAGGCTCCGGGGGTCCTGGGGGATCCACCGGGGCTCCGGGGGCTGCAATGGTCCCGCTCCCCTCCCGGGAGGGGCCGTCCCAGCGCGACGGCAGCGCCGGCCGCTAAACCGGGAAAAGGCTCGGCTTAAAATCCAGGCGGGTGATCCGGGCTGAGGTGCGGTGCCAGGGAGGAGGAGGAGGAGGAGAAAGAGGAGAAGGAAAGGAGGAGGAGGAGAGCAAAGAGGAGGAGGAAGAGGAGAAGGAAGAGGAGGAGGAGGAGGAGGAGCAGGCAGCCTCCCCTTTCCCCCCCGCCTCCTGCCCGCCGCTCCGGGGCAGCCCCTTCCCATGGAAGCGGTGCCTGCCAGCACTGAATCCCCTCCTCCCGTCCTCTCTGGCAGCCAGTGCCACCCCTCCCTGTCCCCTTCCATCTGCTGTCCCCGCACCGGTGACCGCTGCTGGCACCGCGCTCCGGCCCCGCTCCCCCAGCCCGGCTCTGCCCCGGCTGTTTCCTCCTCCATCCCAAATCCCCTCCCCTGCTCCATTCTCTGCCAAATCCGCCCCTCCCAGCGGTGCTGTCGCGACACAAACCACGCGGATTTGGGAGATGTTCCCCGGTGAGCTCGGGGAGGATTCAAGGGGTTGGGAATCTCTGCTCTGCCCGGGCTGTTTCAGCACGGCCCAGGGAAGTTGGGAATGGTTTTAGGAATGTCTGTCACACACCCGGGCCGTGGATACGGGATGTTTTGGCTCATCTTTAGCTCAGTGGAGAGGGGATGGAGTGGGAATGGCCAAATTGGGATCAGTGGTGGTGGGTGAGGGATGGGAGGGCAGTGACAACCAAAACCCCACTGAGCTGCTCTGCCAGAAGACACAAAGGACCCTGCTGAGGTTTTTCCAGCTGGATTAACTTGTAAAGCTTCATTCCAACAAAAGGCACTTCATTCTTGAAGCCAAGGGAAATCTAGACTGGATATCAGGAAAAAGTTTTTTACAGAAAGGGTGGTAAAGTGTTTTTTACAGAAAGGGTGATAAAGGAATGTTCTGCCCGGGGAGGTGGTGGATTCACCATCCCTGGATGTGTTTCAGACAAGGCTGGATGTGGCACTCGGTGCCAGGGTTGAGTTGAGGTCTCAGGGTTGGGTTGGGCTCGATGAGCTTGGAGGTCTCTTCCAACCCAGTGATTGTGTGATTTTCCAGCCTGTCCCTGCCCGTGGATGGATGCACCCCGTGGTGGGGTGGCTGTTGGGGACACCCTGAGCTGGCCCTGCCCAAGCCCAGAGGCTGCTCCTGACTTTTGACACGGCCACAAAAGGGCTTAAGGCTGCAAATCCTGTCTGAGCAGGAAGTTCTTAAATCGGCATCCCAGGAGCACCTGAGCAGTCACGGTGCCCACATCACATCCTGCAGGAGCTCCCTGTGGGGAGGGCTGGGTGTGTGGATGGGTGGATGGGTGGATGGGTGGATGGATGGATGGAAGGAACACTCCGGGATGGCTGAGCCTGGGCTGGAGGTGGGGATGTGCCTGCCACGAGTCAGAGGTGTCCTTGTCACCCTCTGGCTGACAGGGACACACCACCAGCAGGAATAACAGCTGATCCTAATCTATGCCCTGACCCCTTGTCAGCAACGGGCAGGAGCAGGGAGGGAGGTGGCAGGGAAGGAGGGAATTCTCAGCTCCAGCAGCAGCAGAGCCTGTTGGAGGCTGCCAGCCCAGGCTTTGCTCCTCTTGGAGCACAGGGGATGTCTGGGGGGAACAAGGAAAAGGTGCTGTGAAGAGAATCACCTCCTGCTCCAGCTGCCTTGGAGTCACCTCCATCCATCCCCTCTGTGTTCCCCTCCCTGTCCCTTTGGATCCCTCCAGGAAAGGACAGAGAGGCCAGGAAGGGAGGGAGGGAGCACATTCACCCTACACCAGACCTGCTGGGTACCAGTGACCCTCCGTGACCCCATCAGCCCCCAGCTCGTGGGCTGGGGTGGCTCCTACAAATCCCGAGCTCCAGCTGCCTGCCAGGACCTCAGCAGGGAACAGCAGCACTTCTCCAAAGGGCCACAAGCAGAGGAATCCTCCCTGGACCCAGAGCTGCCCAGAGAGGGGCTGGTGGGAGACCCTGCCCCAGCTGGGCACCATCAGCTCAGCCCCATCCCTGCAGCCAGCTCAGCTCAGCTCAGCTCAGCCCAGCCCAGCCCAGCCCCAGCCAGGACTTGTTTGTCCCTGCTGTCCTGACCCGAGGGAGGGGACACAAATCCTTTTTGGGGGGCCCTTAACCCCCACCTCTCCTCCTCCTCCTCCCCCTCCATCAGCAGCAGGAGCCCCTCGGGCAGGACGAGGCAGGATTAGGGTCAGCAGCCAGATCACCCCCCCCTCTTCCAGGCACCCAAAAAGCAGCAGCAACCCGAAATCAAAGGCAGCGCAGACAATGGCAGGGCTGCGGGCTCAGGCCTGGCAGAGCATTAAGCAGCAGCATTACCGGGGAGTGCCGGTGGGGACATTACCGGGGCCGGTGGGGACATTACCGGGGCCGGGGAGTGCCGGTGGGGACATTAGCGCCTCTCGCAGAGCGCGGCTGCAGCAGCTTTGCTTCCCTCCGGCTTTTGCCCGGCCTGCGTTTCCATTTTCCTCACGAAAATACCTGTTTGGCTCTAAGAACCTCCTGCACTTCGTGCTGCTCTGCTCCCGGGGGGGGCTTTTCCTGCCTGCTCCTTCCCTTCCCGACGTCAATCGGGGCTGATGCTTCACCCTCGCTGCTGCAGCATCCTGAGGCAGCATCCGAGTCCAAACATTCCCTTTCTCCCCTCCTCACTGCCAGGCTGTCTTTATTTGCTCCCTTTTTCCTATTTTCCCCCCAGTTTCCCTCTCTGAATTTGAGTGACGCTGTGCTAATTTGCAGCCCAGCTCCTCCTGAGACTGTGGAGCTTTAATTATATTTTTCTCCTGCTTGGTGCAAGGCTCGGCTATAATTATGGCAGGAGGAGCATTACTTAGGACTGACCGGGGAGCAGCATTCCCTCTGGGATCCAGGGCACCGGCTGCTCCCAGGAATTCTTCTTTAAGGTGCTGGACAGCAGATCCCCCCCTGCAGCCTGGGCTGGAGAGGAGCAGCTTGTGTTTGCCTGGGACTCATCCCTGACACCAGTGATGGTCCCTCCCCTCATAACCAGCCCAGGCACTAATTACAAACCCTTGCACTGGAAGCAGGAAGAACCTCTGGAGATATTTAGGGTCTGTCTGCTTTGCTTTAGAGCTGCCTTCATCCATCCTGGAGAGCTGGGGCAGCCCTTGAGCTCCCCCTGACATTCCCTGGGCATCCATCCCCCCCAAAGCTGTGCCCAGAACCAGGGGCTGGGATGAGCTCCCTGCCCCTCCTTGGTTGCCTGGATATTGCATTTGGGTGGATCACGGCACACCAGCGCCTAGATAATTGGCCTGAGGTGTCAATTAGCACTAATGAGATGGGAGGCTGTGGCCAGTTTGGGTGGGAGCCCTTTATCCTGCCAGGGTGGCAGCAGGAGGAGGAGTGCTGGCTCTTGGCTGATTTGAGAGGGAATGAGGGATCCCAGAGGGCTCAGAGAACACCCTGAACTTTCATTTTAAACAGGCTGGAAAGGAGTTCCCTCCTTGTCTCCCTCCGAAAACTGATCATGGAGTCATGGAAGAATTTGGGTTGGAACCCCATGGACTTTAAAGTTCATCTTTTCCCACCCTGCCATGGGCAGGAACACCTTCCCTAATCCTCCAAATTTTCCCCTGGCCTTAAACACTTCCAGGGATGGGCCAGCTGCCATCAACAGGAGTTTCTCACCCCTCATCCAGATCCCTTCTCCCCCATTCACTGCACCTCAACAATTCCAGCCAGTCAGAGGGAATTAAGAGTTCTCCCATTTTAATTACAGCAAAGAAAATTTAGGAGAAACTCCTCTCGACCCTAAAAGAAATCCCTTATAACAAGCAGATATCACTGTGCTCTACTCAGACTCCAACAACTTTAGGAAAGCAATTTACTTGTCTCCAGCACACTGTGTTTTTAGCCTACTTTCCTCAGGAAATGGGGCTCACTCCTGTGATTGTGCTGTTTATATATCTCTATGCCATCACTCCCACACTAATAACTTTTGAACGTGTTGGCCAATTCCAACCAAATCTGACAGAGCGGCAGAGTTTTCAAAAATACTGAATTCTTACAAATTTAATGAAAGCTGTGGGTGGGCACATTTTTTTTTTTATATTTTTTTTTCCCCCCACCAAGGGAAAGGCTACAGAGGGAACTCAGTATGATCAGCCAGAAAAGAATACACACACACACACACACATGCACAGCCACGCCAGGGGCTGTGTGAAACCCCCAGGTGCTGGGAAATTGGAGTTTATATTGGTATTAGAGGGGGGGATGTTGCACCCCTGAGCCCCAAAAACCTCGGGGATGAGCAGCAGGATTCCCCCCCCCCTCCCCCCAGTTCTGTTTTGTGGCATTTGGATGATGCAGTTTGGTGTGGGCACTGCAGGGGAGGGTTCCTTCATTAGGAAGCTTTAAAATTAATCGGACTAAGATTAATAAGAGAGCTTTTCCAGCTGGATCTAGGTATGTAAAAGCTTGCTCTGCTCTGGTTCTGCAGGCTCAGGGACTCTGCCAAAACCCTCGTGAGGGGGGAGAGCTCGAGCTGAGGGATTGGAGGTTTCAGACAAAGCGGTTTAAGGTAAAAGAGCAGAGATTTATGTGGGATATTGGGGAGGAATCCTTCCCTGCGAGGGTGGGGAGGCCCTGGCACAGGGGGCCCAGAGAAGCTGTGCCTGCCCCTGGATCCCTGGCAGTGCCCAAGGCCAGGTTGAAAGTTGGAAATCCCCACCCAAACCAGTCCAGGATTCTGTGATTTTATGATTTGGGTTGGAAGGGACCTTCAATGTCATCCAGTCCCACCCCCTGCCATGGGCAGGGACACCTTCCACTATCCCAGGTTGCTCCAAGCCCTGTCCAGCCTGGCCTTGGACACTTCCAGGGATGAGCCTGTCCCTGGATCCACCTAATCCCATCCATCTCCAGCTCTCCATCTTCCACTCTTCACCCTCCCTGCTGCTCTCCAGCAGAGCCCAGGCCCACCCAGTCAGTCCAGGGCAGGGATGTGTTCACACCTGGCATCCCTGACTTGCTCTTTTCCCTTCTCTCCCACAATTAGAGGTGGAATATTACATGTCAAGAGCTCATTAAGCATCTCTTCCAATCCCACTCCCGTGGTGTCCCAGGATCATTCCCCCCTGGGGATGGAGGATGCTCAGGTCCTCAGACCCAGCATCCCAGGGCAGACTGGAGCTCCACACTCCCAGGATTGCAGCCTTTCGAGGCATTCCCGTCCATCCTCAGATCACAGGGAGAGATCTGCTCTTCCCACTGCTCTGCAGTCTGTTTCCTACCTGGCATTCTAGTGGGATTTTTCATTTTTTTCCAACCAGCGGCTCGAAAACATCATCAAGCCCAAAAGTGCTCCCCAAGCAGGCCCGGGAGGCTCATTCAGATTGCAGACAAGCCCTTGGCAGATGTGCTGATAAAGATTTCAAGTGTGACTCTGCATGCAAATATTCCAGACCCAACAATTAACCCAGCACAGGAGGCTGAGGAGGTACCTGGGTTTTTCCCCTAACCTAGGCTCTTTTTCCCAGCCTGGCTGCTAAATATAGCTCCTGCTCAGAAAACAGAAAGGAATGACATGCTCTAATAAACCACCCCAAAATGTGATACAGAGAGCCCTGAATTCTCCAGAGGAGCTTTTGCTCCTCACCTCACTGCTGGTCTGGGAGCTTCCTGCAAGGCACAGAGCTCCAGGAGCATTTTGGGAGCCAGCTACAGGGGTGCTTGAGCTGGCCCTGCTTTGAGCTGGGACCTTATTTCAACCTGGATTAGACACGGCTCATTCTCCCCTTCCCTCCTGCTGCTTCTCAGCTGGATCAGATCCCACTCTGGATCTCTGAGCAGCTCCACGAGGGCTGCAGTCTGCACAAGGGAGAAGGGGCATTCTTGGGCACCCAGATCTGCTGTTTCCCAGCAGAGCCTCAGCCAGGGCAAACCCTACCCAGGCATCAGCTGCAGCCACGTATTTGACTGGTTTTCCACCCAAAAACCCTTTTGGGAATGGAAATAGCTGGGAATCCTCCCAGCACAGGCCAGCCCTGGGATGGTTCCTCTTGGTTAGGCAGAGGATGTGGGCAAACAGCAGCTCAGGAGCTCCTCTGCTCTGGGTGTCACCCTGCTTATCCAAGAGGGGAGGGAAAAACAGGGTGAACAACCCAATATTCCCTCAGTGCCAGCTCTCAGCCTGTGAGCCCCACGTGTGCAGTCCCACCATGGTGCCACCACCCCTGCCCAGGCTGCCCTGCTCTGGTGACCCTGCGTGGCCTCCCTGCCTCACCTGGGCAGGTTGTGCTGATGCCTGAATTTTAACATTTATATTTTCCTGATCAGCACTGCTTTAATGTAGAACTGTAAAACTCCACAGCCTGTCAGCTGCTGTCTCACCATTTTATTCAGATGAAATAACTTCTCTCCAGGCCTGAACTTCAAGGACAGCCTGTGTTTCCAAGCCCCAAAAATGTAAACAACTGAGAACAGCAGCGAAGAGAAAGGGGGAGAATGGGACTGCACTACCTGAAGCTGTAATTGGACAATTGGCTTGTGATATGCAGATGGACCAAACTTAAACCTGTCCCAAAAACACCTGTTGGTCCATCCTGGGTGCAGCCTGGGCCAGGCTCCTGTGCTGCCCAGGGTGTACCCTGTGAAGGCCTTCCAATAAATACCTGCTTTATCCTTTTAACTCTGGCTCGCTTCTGCTCTGGGCAGCCTCTCAAGGCATCAGTGCATCCCCAGCCCACTGGGAATCACCAGAGGGACAACCGGGCTTGGATCCAGCCTGTTTGGAACAGCACCCCGAGGCTTGGGCAAACCCAAGGCCGCAGCTCCTGCAGCGAGGCCCAGGTATCACCAACCCGCGCGAGCTGCTTTCCTCCAGCAGCACCCCTACTACAACAACCCTCTTATCCCATTTATCCCAAATCCCCAGGGGAAGCTCCCGGCTCAGCCACGGCCTGGGGCTGGGCGGGCACCCCCTTACCTGGACGCCGCGATCTCCGCTTTCTGCTTGGCGATGGTGGCCGCCCTCTCGGCCGCCTCCACGGCCCGATCCACCTTCTCCCGGATCTTGCTGGCTCGCAGCGGGATCAGGTTCTTCCTCTTGCCGCTGACCAGGATGTTCTGCTTGTACTTGCCCTCCTCCTTGGTGCCGTCGGGGAAGGTCATGCAGCCGTAGCCGTGGCGCTTGTTGTTGGCCCACTCCCCCTCGTACTTGAGGCCGTCCGAGCGCTGGCTCACGCCCGAGCCCGAGCGCTTGTCGTTCTTCCACTCTCCCACGTAGATCTCGGTGGTGGTGGCGTCGATGTCGTCCTCGATGACCGAGAGCTCGGCCTCGCCCTCGCCCAGGCTGATGGTGGAGTTGATGTCGCTGGCGGTGGAGCTGACCGTGCTCATGCCGGCCTCGCTCCGGAACGAGCTCTGCTTGCTCCGCTGGCTGGCCAAGGAGCTCTTGGACTCGGACTTGCGGAGCTTGAGCCCGCTCAGCAGCGAGCGCCGGAAGATTCCCTTCTTCTTGCTCTTGAGGATCTCGGCGTCGCTGTGGGCCATGAGGACGAAGCCGCCGCGGGACACGGCCGGGCTGCCGGCCACGGCGGGCGAGGCGTCGGGGTGCAGCGCCGTGCCGTTGGTGTGCTCGCTGCGCAGGGAGTTGATGGATGTCCTCAGGGGTGACCTGATGACCGCAGCCATGCCGTAGGGAACGCTCTGCCGGACGCCGTAACCCTGGCGCATCCCTCCGACCCACTGGCCCTGGTATGTCCCTGCCAAAAAAAAAAGGGAGACAAAAGCCTGCTCAGGGCGTTGGAAGTTCCTCTGGGAGCTCTTCGCGGCTCCAGAATTCTGGTCTCGTCTCCAGCGTAAAGTTTGTGGAGGGGAGATTGGTTGGGTTTCTGGTTGGATTGCAGGCTTGCCCTCCAGTGATGCCTGAGGTTTTAAGTTTTTTTTTCTGTTCTGCTTTAGTGTGCCGCTCTCAGCTGCATATTCAGTGTTGCTGAGCTCTCCTCACAGGGCACTCAGACACAACAATTCTCTCCAGCCCAAGATCCAAGGACAATCCTTCCCAACCTCAGCCCCAAAAGCACAAACAACCTCAAAAAGAGGAGGCCAAGCAGGGAGGATGGAACTTCATCATCCCAAGGGATTCATTGGCCACTTCACCTCAATCTGCAAATGGAGCAGAACTGATCAAAGTGTGGAACCCCGTGGGCAAAGCCCCTTTTCTGTGTCCATGCTGAGGCCCATCCTGGCAGGGGCTGCAGCCGGGCTCTGCCATTTCCAGGGTGGGGCCTTGGGAGGCCTTGCAAGAAATAAATCCCTGCTTTATTCCCCTCCTTGTGTCTGCCCTCTGCTCCAGCTCACACTGATCAGGCATCACCAGCTGCAGCATGGGAATGTTAGAAACCAGCCAAGGTATCAAGGATGTGCCCCTTGGATCAATCCCTAAAGTGAAAGGGAAGGGAGCAGGGGCGTGGAATGGGGGAATGGTTTTTCAGGAACACACTCCCATCCCATCCATGCTGCTGGCAGGGGTGGCATCCCACAGTGAGTGGATAATGTATAACAATACATTTATTTATACACACAGGGCCCTCATCCGTGTGTGCCGGGGAAGGAAGCAGCTCCATAGAAATAAAGGCCTCGTGGGGAGAGATCCATTTGGATATTCCCCTTGGAATTGTGCCCCTGTTGGAGCTCCTACATTTGCGTGGGCACTTCCTGGAGTTTCTCTAACTGGTTGTTGGTGGCACGAAACACACACAGGGCTCTGCCACAGCACTGGGAATGGGGGGACAAGGAACCCACCCAGCTGGACCTCAGCACCCATCCCGTGCACCCAAATATGGGCTGGGTGGGAATCTGCTGGGAGTTCCTAATCCCATCCCCTCCTGGAGCTCGGAGCTTGGCACAATTCCAGGCCTTATCCCAGCCGGTTGAACCACAGGCCTTGTTTTTATTCTTAGGCTGGCTTAATCTTCTCCGGACCAGCTCGAGATGCAGTGATTCACTGCTGCCCTAAGCCCTCCTGGGGCAGACTGAGGAGCCCAAGGATGGCTCCTCACCGGGCACTGGAGCTGCTGGAATGCTGGCAGCAGCCCCAGCCCCGGGATGTGAGGAGCTGGGATGGGCACAGGCAGCGCCCCTCAGCAGTGGGAGCTCCCTTTGTGCCAGCCCCGCTCCCACACGCCGAGGGAGCCTTAAAATGGACCTGCTGAAATAGTGAACCCTGCGTGGATCCAGCCAGACCTACCCCAGCACCCCCTGGGGAATTTCCCTGCCCAGTTCTGGGGCTCAGAGGAAGCTCTGGAGAGGGGTCTGGGCTGGAGCAGCTGATGCTGAGCACAGGAACTGCTTCCTGAGAGCGTGAAACCAGCACCTGGCCACATTTTGGGGTGTGTTTTGGGGTGTGCTTTGGGGTGCTTCAGCTGTCTTTTAGCTGCCATAAAAATCACCCAGGATTCAGGCATCCTTCCTGGTTTTCTGATGGAAGCAATACCCCAAGGCGTTGCATTACAGGGGTGGCAGCTTTTTGCACCCCAAAAAACCACCAGGCCCAAGCTGGGGACCCCAGAGAGGCTGCCCTGGAGAAGGGACGTGGAGAGGCAGGACCAGGCAGGATTTACTGAGGCTTTATAGGATTAGCTCCAGGATTAGGGCAGGGTGAGGAGGTGGTGACAGGAGAAGGATGGGGCACAACCTGTGAGATGCAGCTGGGGGGGACACAGCAGACATGTCCTGGGGGGGGGGGGTTTGAGCACTGAGCCTGCCTTGTCCCCTGTGCTGTCCCCAAGAACAGGGGGCAGCCAGTGCTGTGCAGCCATGGCTCTCCCCATGCCTGGAATGGTGGCTGTGGCAGGGGAGAGCCTGCCCAGGTGTCCCTGCATTCCCTGGCAGATCCTCTCTTCCCTTTCTGGCTCCATCCCAGAGTGTCTCAGCAGGACAACGGAGCAACTGGGGGAGAGATTCCCCATCCCTGAGCCCCAAATTCCACTGCCAAGGAGCCCCCAGGGTGGCTTGGGCTGTCCTGACACCGTGCTCCTGCTTCCCTAGAGATGGATTCAGTGGATTTCAGGGAAAGATGCCAGTGTGGGTGAGGGGACAGGGGGCACAGGTCCTGCATGAGATCCACCAGAGTCCCAGTCTCCCTTTCCCTTGGCTGAATCCCTTGACTCCATCCCTGACCCCACACAGGTCCCTGAACCTCCAAATCTGGCAAATCTGCAGCTGAAAAAAACTCCTTGGATTCAGCTGGAGCAGCGTGAGGGATCCCAGCCCCGTGCTGAAAACTTGGTTTAAGAAATAAATGTACAAAAGGATAGCCTCCAGCTCAGTGCCCATTACTGTAAGAGGAAAACTTATGGGTGGTCTGGTATTTTGGAGTCCCTCAAGGCTGCAGTTTCTTGGGGGTGGGGTGGGGTGAGAAAAAGGTAGAGGTTACCAAGACTGTGCCTTAGCATTAGGAATCAGAGTGATTAATACAGAGCTTCTTCAGGCAGAGTGACGTCCCCAAACATCACAAGGTGCCAGAAAGAAAAGCCATGAGGAAAATAGCAAATAAATGCTCCGCCCGTAGTGAAATTCTCCAAAGAATTTGAAGCCGAGGGACCGGCAGGGAGCACAACCAAACGCTCTGGGGATGGAACACTGGTGGCAAATGGGTCCCAGCAGGTGCCAGCCACAGCCTGTGCGTGTCCCCAGCCAGGCTGAGGTGCCAGGGACAGTGCCAGCCCTGCCTGGCCCCCAATCCTGCCCCTGGAATGGCTCAGCTGCCAGGAGCAGCCTCGGCATCCCCTCCTCAAGGTGGATTTTCCAGCCGCTCCGTCCTGCTCGTCCCCTCCCAGCTCCGTGGAGCAGCTGCCAGCCCCCAGCTCCGCTTTCACAGGGGGCTGAGGCTTCCCTGCCTCCTGCAGCAGCATGGATTATCCCTGGGCATGGCCTCAGGGGCCACGCCGGTGTCCCCAACAGCCAGCAGGACATCTGGGCACCAGCAGATCAAAGATCTCCCCACCAGAGAGCTCAGTCCCTCCTCAGCCAGCAGCTCCTTCCTTCCCGTGGCTTCATTATGTTTTAAACCCTTCCACATGCCAGGATTTGGCCATGGACACCGGGGAGGGTTCGGAGCCATCTGATCTGCATTGCAAAGCAGCTCCTCCCCGAGCCCTGCTCAGCTTAACCTCTGCCCCAACATTCGCAGATCCGTGCACAAAGCTTGATCCCGCACGGAGCCCAGAGGCTCCTTCTCCCTGCAGAGGAAAGAGGATTTGGTGATGTTCCCCCTCCCGGTGCCAGGACGGCCAGGCTGCAGCTGCTGCAGAGCTCGGGGGTGTGAAGGGAACGTGCGGTGGGGATCTGGCAGGGTGGGCAGGGGCTGGCAGTGATGGAGTGAGCATTTCTGATGGGGCAGAGCGACCCAGCTGAGGTGCTGAATGCAGAATTCCAAGGATTTTGCTTCTGAGCACCTCGCAGGGTCGGGAAGGTGCTATGGGAAGCAGGGAATAATCCAAGGCAATCCCCCAAAGTGATTGTATGGCCCAAGCCAGAGAAGAGCCAAAGCCACCATGATGGAAGAGAATCCCAGGGGAGGAAAATGTCCCAACCTCTTCCCTCAGCCATGCAGGGCAGTCCTAGGGATGCCTCCAAGATGCCACAAATATCCATCCCACCTCTCCATGGTCCTTCTGCACGGGGCAAAAAAGGACAAAGAGAGAGGAGAGAGTCTTGGAGATGGAAAGTCAAGATAAAGGTGATGCCAGAAGGGTGAGGATGTGGCCACATCTGTGCCAAGCAGAGCTGAGGAGAGGGCACAGCCTGAGGTTAGGAAAATACAACTGGAATCACCCCAAAAGATGGATTGGGGAGAATATTCCTCTTTCAGAAATAACTGATGAAGAGTAAGAAAGGGAACAGGCTCATGGGGAAGACAGGGATGGGATGGAAATGAGAGAAGAAAACAGGCAGTGCTGTTGGACACGTTCACTGGTGTTCCTAATCCTGAATTTGGGGGTTTTTTTTTGGCTCATTCCCCTTGGAGCAGGGCTGGTTTGTTTCCAGAAGCCCTGCAGGAATTGCCATTGCCTTGAGGAGCGTGCAGAGCCCCATCCTTGGCTGGAAGCAGCGGGGCTGAGAGCAGAGAGCAGGAAGTCCCTGGCCTGGGTAACATCATTCCCAATTCTCCAGCAGTGACAGGGAGCAGAGCTTCCTCAGCATTTGGCTAAAATCCATCCTGGGAAGAGAGCTGGGAGCCTGCAGGGCAGCTCCTGGTGGCCCTCATAATGCCAAAATCCCCAAAATCAGGGCTGGCCTGGGTTTGCACCTTGCAGCAAAGGTGGTGGGGGTGAGCAGGACCCTGCACCTCCACATTCCCTGCTGGGAACAGGGATAAGGCAGCAGCATTCCAGCAGCTCAGCTGGTTTTTGGGAACACTGATTAAGCACCTGTTTTGCAAAGGTCTCCACGAGGCTCAGAGGTGTTGTAGGGAGAGCGATGTCTTCCTCTTCATTCCTCTGCCAAAGAGATTTTGGGGATTTTCCTGGGGAGGAGAGGAGCAATCTCCAGCTCCCCTGGGATACAGGCACTGTGGGGATCCAGGAATGCTCCCTCTCACAGACAAGATCCTGCTTCTCCATGGCTGGGGAGAGGAAAACCAAACCATGGCTTGCAGTCCCAAACTGAGGAATTTCCTGGAGCTGGAGTCCTTTCCTACTTATGGGGAGATGGTGAAATCCCACAGTGGTGCCCAGGGAAATCCAGCTTTCACACAAATAAATATCCCAAGGATTCCTCCTTCAGGAATAGCTGGAGTTTGAACAACACAGGAGGATTTTGGGCTGCTCATGTACATGGAGCTTCCTCTGGCTTAAGGTGGGATCATGCACTTGGATATAAACCTGCTCCATGATGTTGGAAGGAGATTAAAAAATCAGGATTTTTGGGCTAGGAATGACAGAGTTTTCTTTCCCCCCTCTGCCCATACCCAAGATTTGGCATTTTGTGGTTGCTGAGCCCTCTGGCCCCACTCCAGGAACACCATTAAGGAGAAGCTTTATGGCTCCTCCCAGGCTTTTCCCAAACCCACACAGCTGGTTCCATGTCCTGCAGGATGAATCCTCTGGCAAACACATGGATAAAGCCCACGGGAGCTTTGCACAGAGCTGCCCTCTTCCAGTTCCTCATCTGGAGACATCCAAGCAGGAATTTGGGATGTTGTGAAGCACTTTGAGGCCACTGGACACACACAGTGTTTTTATCACAACCTGACCTCAGGAAAAGACAAAAGTTCGGAAAAAAATTCCTTCTCCATCCCTAACACTGAGTTAAAAAACCCAAACACACCCACCACTGTAGGGCAACATTCCCAGGTGAGACAAAATAATCAGCAACAGGGACTCAGCTTCCCAGATTTGCCTGGAAGACGGGAGCAGCAAAGGGCAGGAGCTCCGGCCCATCCCTGAAGCACAGCCTGGTGCAGTGGCTGTGCTGGGCACCAGCAGCATTCCCAACCTCCCAGCTCACCTTTCCCACTCAGCAAAAGCCCAGGAAGGAGGGTGGGGTGGTCCAAAGTGCCCCCCTGCTTTGCCAAGCCGAAGTAATTAGGTTTTACAAATTGCTGCTTTATCTCACAAAGGATCCTTCCTGAAGTGCTCAGCCCCTCTCTTATCTCTGGCCTCTGCAGCACATTAATTAAAGATGTCCGATGGCAATAATTAGGCCGGGCTCCTGAATTCTGGCTGGAGGAGGGAGTTTTACAGATATCCCTTTCCAGCTGCTGGGTATCACAGATCCCAGGAGGATTCACACACAAAATCATCTCAGAAACACCAGCCATCCCAAAGGGAAGAAATCTGAGAGAAAAGAGAGGACTGGAGGGTGCTCATCCAGCCTCAGTGCTGGTAGGGGGGGACAGTGGGGATCCCAGGGAATCACTGGGAAAAATGGGCCCCCCAAATGTTCTCCCTGGCTGTATGGGGCCTCCTGAGCACAGGATCACAGAATCCCAGAGTGGTTTGGGTGGGAAGGAACCTTAAAGTTCCTGTTGTTCCCACTCCCTGCCATGGGCAGGGACACCTTCCACTGTTTCAGGTTGCTCCAACCTCTGTCCAACCTGGCCTTGGGCACTGCCAGGGATCCAGGGGCAGCCACAGGGAAACCTCCCCACCCTCACAGCCAGGAATTNGTCTCAGGGCAGGGGGGAAAATCCCCTCCCTCAACCCCCTGGGTCACTGCATGAACACAGGGACACATTTTCAGCCAGGAGACCCCTCCTGCAGCGTCCCCCTGGGTGACTTCCATGCCCTGCCCTGTCCCCAGCTGCTGCTCCCACCCCACAAACCCTCTCCTAAATCCCCCACAGGCAGGGCATGGCTGCCTGGGAGGTGCCACCTGCATTGTCCCCCTTGGAACGTGGCAATCAGTGGCACTGCCAACATTTGCTATGGAATCCACAGCAAATTATCCCCCCCTCCCTTCCAGCCCTGCCAAGGCTTTCCATCACCAAGCCACGCTCAAAACACAGTCAGATGCTTCTGCTGTGGCTGCTAATTTGCCAAAAATATGCTCTGGTAACTGCTTACACAGGGGAAGGAATAAAGTATGGATTTTTGAGTATGCAAATCTAATCTGCAGGCAGGAGCACGTGATGGGTGTTAGTCACAGTGCTAATGCTGGGTGCATCCAGACACGGTGGGCACAGCCAGGCCTGGGCACCCAGGAGGCCACAGAGGGCAAGGGGGAGAGGATGAGAGGATGGAGGGGATGAGAGCTCTCAGGTGCTGCTGGGCTCCTGCCCAGGTGTAGAATTAAGTCTGGTTTGGGGAGGTGAGTAAATGATAAAGGTTACAGCTCGTATCAGCATGGTCAGCTAAAAGCAGGGAGCCTCCTTCTGAAGGAATCAAGCAGGGTTTGGAAGGAGATGGCTTTGGAAGGGGTAGAGATGGGAGAAGGGCTGGGTTTGGAGCAGCCAGAACCTCTGCAGGAGCAGAAACCAGCAGGGAGGAGATGGATTTCTACAGGCTCAGCCAGGGAATCTGCCTCCTCCTCCTCCTCCTCCTCCTCCTCCTCCTCTTCCTCCTCCTGCTCCTCCTCCTCNCTCCTGCTCCTCCTCCTCCTCTGGATGCAAATAACAACAAAAGTATTTCTGGCTGAAATACCACAGAACAGGGATTGCTCAGCCATCCTCCATGGGGAAAATCACCAGGAAATCACAGGTGGTGAGCATGCTCCTCTGGGGGATAGGAACCCCATCCCAAACATGGGGGAACATTTATGTCCTCAGTTCCTGTCCCTGTGAGCACCATCCCAAACATGGGGGAACATTTATGTCCTCAGTTCCTGTCCCAAGGATATTCTGCAGGCAGGAGGATGAAGTCTCCTCCCTCACTGGGAAACATTAAAAAAAAAAAAAATCTTATATGGAAATTAATGTTTTCCAAAGGGTTGCAGATATTGGCTTCAAGGGGGAAAACCTCTGTTTGTTCTCCAGGAAAAAACAAGTCTCTCCTGAGCATTCCTCCCTCTTCTCATTGCTTCTGCATCTCCTCCTTCCCCAAACCTGTTGGGAAAGTGCCTTTTCCAGCCAGAATTCAAGGAAAGGCTTCAGAAAACCAGAATAAAGACAACCAAATCTGGGCATCGCTGATCCTGATGGGGCTCAGGCCAGTTGAGATTCCTCTAAAAGCTCCAGGAGTCAAGGGAAACACAGCTTTTAGAAGGAGACAAGCAAAGAAAGGTATTTCTTGTTGTCTGTGCTGGGAGTGGGAAGGGCTGGGTCTGCCAGACACAGGGAAAGTCAAGGAAGCACCATTCCCTGGTGAAACAGGAAGCTGAATCCCTGGGGATGAGGTCAAAAGCAGGATGAGGTCAAAAGAGGGATGAGGTTTAATCCCCAGGGATGCAAACCACACTAGGATATTGCTCAGCACCTTTATTAAGGCCAATGTGCTGCTCTCACACAGCAGAGTGAAATCAGGCTAATGCTGATTCCCTTAATCCCCCCCTCCCCGTGCTCTAATCCAGCCACAAACTCCAGGATCTCCCCCATTCCTCAGCCAAGGTCCAGGAGCAAAGGCTGATTCCCAACCTCTCCCAAGCTGAGGGCAGAGCTGGCTTTGGGGGGCTGCATCCCCCTCACCCCATCCTGAGGTGTGGGAGGTGCTCAGATGGGTGGGGTGAGCCTGGACTCCCCACGGATCAGGGGCAGGGGGCTGCTCCAGGGTGGGGTGAGGCAAGAGCAGGGGGTTCTTTATTCCCTGAGAAATAAATCCTGGAATCACAGAGCTGTTTGGGTTGGAAGGGACCTCAAAGCTCATCCCACCCCACCCCTGCCATCTCATCCCACCCCACCTTTCCCCTATCCCAGGGTGCTCCAAGCCCTGTCCAGCCTGGCCTTGGACACTTCCAGACCCGTGTTCATTGCAGGGAAACACCTTGCAGACCCCAGGTGGGGCCCTGGGCAGGATCTGATCCCTTTGCAGTGATCGCCTGCTTGTGGAAATCAGCAAAACGAGGGGCCTTGCTCTGGCTGTTCACTCATTCATGAAAATTCATGATGCTCTGCTGAGTGCTGAGAGTGAGTGGAACCTCTTCAGGCAATAAGGAGTGGCTGTTCTCAGGGAATGCTCGTGCATCCATTGCAATTCTTAAGGATTTTTGATGCAAAAGCCAGAATCTGTCTCTGAAAAGCCAATACCAAGTCCTAAAATATAAGCAGTTGCCTTTCAAGTTTTGTTTTCTCCAAGCTCCTGATTTTTTTTTTTTTTTTTTTTTTTTTTTTTTTTTTTTGGTTAAAAAATACTTTAATTGTGAGTTAAACACCTCATTACAGGGCCAAATGACCACCAAGACCATCCTGTAACTACTGCAAACTCCTGCAAAAAAAAATCCTTTTTTGCTCAGGACTGCAATCAATGCCAAAACCAGGCCTAAAGAGACAAAAGAATCTCACAAGACAGATGCTAAACCCCCCTAAAAGACCATCCCCAAGCTCATCCTGCCCAGCTCCTCCATCTCCAAGTCCTGCCTACATTAATACAGCTCATTCATCTTCGTCAGCGTTACCTGACTCAAAGCATTCAAAATTCATCAGGTTCATTTTAAAATTGAGGCATTTTTAAACAGAAGGCATTTTTAGCTCTTGTCTGCTGCTTCCCAAGCCTGGAAGAATGACTTTTCTGCAATAGCCTGGGTGGAAACCTTGCTTCCCAAACTGAAGCTGAAAATCTTGCAAAATCACATGATTCCACAAGCTGGAGCTTCTAAAGGGGAAAAAAAAAACCAAAAACGAACAACAACAAAAAAAAACCTGTTCAGCTCCAGGAGCAGATGTCACCCAACCACGAGGAGCCCCATGGGATATCAAATCACATGCAAATATCCTGAGATTTGCATTCAAAGCCATGAGAACCCCACCCCAGTGAAACAGCATCAACATTGGGCTTCAGGGCTGAAGTCACCCTCTGTTGTGGGTCAGGGAGAGGGGCTTGATGGGCTCCCCAAGGTTGGGATCCTGCCCAATTCCCTGGAGAATCCCAGCGTGGATAAAAGGCTTGGGAAGATGGAGTGAGGAGGGTGTGAGGCCTGTCTGGCAATTTCTGTCTCATGTTCTTTTCTCCGAGGTGAAAATCCTTCTTCCTCTGTCCTGAGCTGTACCTGAAGCTAAGCAGCATGTTCCAGGGGGAGAAGTAATTACCATGAGTTCATAGCATTTATTTTTAATGAGGCTGGTCAGAATCTTCATTTAGTATTTTGATTCATTTTTCTGTGCTCGGCAGCTCCTGACGTCTCCGCTTTTGCTCTCCTAGAACCACTGCAAGCGGCTTCCAGACCCAGCCCAGACAGTGAGATGCTCCATCACCAAAACCCCGAGTTTTTAATGAATTATCAGCTTGTTAGGAGCAGCTCTGGCTGCGTCTGGGTGCTGCAGGAACGGGATGATCGAGGATCAGGGCGCTCCTGTGTTTGCTTGTTTCCGCCCACTGTTTAAAGTGCATCAACAATTCCTTCCCGGCAGCAAAACAAGGGAAGAGCTGGTACTTTTAAGGTAATTCTGACACCCGTGCTATGAATAGATCCCTATGGAGCTTTGCCCTCGCTCGTCGGCTCCCTGTGCAGGAACCCAGGGAGAGGCCGGGGTGGGGAGAGGCACCAGGCCGCTGCCACTGGGGCCCTGTGGGGTCTGGGAATGGTTTGGGTTGGAAGGGACCTTCAAGATATCCCATTCCAACCCTCCTGGCTGGTTGGGGTCCATCCCAAACCACTGCTCAGCTCAGGTGAGGGGGGTGCAGCCCCTTCCCAGCCAGGCAGGTCCCACGCAGCGTCCTCGCTCCATCCCCTTTACGCTCACAAGGGATCTGCTTTCGGGAAATATTCCATGTTTTTCCCTTCCCCAACCACTCCCAAGCCGTTTGGTCGGCAGCTCCGGGCGCACCTGCTAAGAGAGGTGTCACCAGTGCCACTGCAGGGGTGGCAAAGTGGGACATGGAGCAGGGCCCATGTCCCGTGCCAGGGCTGGCAGGGCCCCACCCCAGCAGCTCCCAGCCCTGCGCTCCCCTCTCCCCACGGCAGGAATATTTCCCAGCCCGGGCCAAGAAAACCCACTTGCCTACTCAGCCAGCGCTAACAATGCAAACACTAATTATATTTCCCTCACCTATCAAAGGATGATTCATTTTAGGTGAGTGGGCACAGAGATTACACAAGATGAACAGCACCATGCCACCGCCCGGCCCTTTCGGGGTAGCCCTCCTGAGAAACAAGGATTTTTGGGAGCATGGGACATCCAGGATGGGGAGAGGACGGGCAGCAGGATGAGCCTGGTTCACAGCAGACACCTCCAGCCTGTCTCGTTCCCTCAGGGATGCTGGGCAGTGGTCTGATCCCATCCCAGAGCTCCTGTCTGGTTTAGGATCCCAGTTGTTCAGCTGGGAAGAGGTGGAAGGAGGAGGAAAACAGCGTTGCCAGGGATGGAAAGGGCAAAAACAGATTTGGGGCTTCCTCCATCCACCCCACCTCATCCACCCCCACAGCCACGGTTTCAGCAGCTCAACCCAAACCCAAGGCAGAGGATTCCCATGGGAAGTCTGGAGCTCCAACTCCAGCTGTTCCCGGGGTGAAATCACTGAGCATCCCCCAAGTATCCGAGGCAGGAACCAACTGCGATGTCTCCTGATCTCCAGACCTGCTCCAGAGAGGGTCTCCAACCCCTCTGCTCCAGATTCCACCAGCTCCACTGCCAGCAGCCCCAGCTGATCCAGGTGGGTGCAGCCCCTTTCACCTGAAGCAAGGCAGCAATTCCTGCTCCCACTCCAGAGCTGGGATGGCTCTGACGAGCGTTTCAACTCCAGCATCCCACCGAAACCATCCCCGCGAGCCCGGTTTATGTAACATCAGGGTGCTCTGGAGGGGGACAGGGGTTTGTTTGTTTTTTTAGGCAGGAAGATGAGGATATACCAGCAGTGCTGGGGATGTCTGAGCCAGTGAGGCCACGGGGACAACGGGACAGCGCAGAGGCCGCGTGTCAGCCGTGCCAGGGCCGCTCGGCACCGCCTGCGCTCCTGGGAGAGCAGCAGGGCCCCCTCGCCTGCATTGATGGACACCAATCCCCCCCGGGGCTTGGGGGAGTGGGATTTGCTCTCCCAGGTCAGGGGGTGCGTGGGCAGGGCGTGGGGGGCTGGTCGGCGTGGGGGGACAGGCGTGGGGCGCGCGGCGTGCGCGGCGTGGGAGGTGCGAGCTCGGCAAGCTGCGCGTGGGGGCCGCGCTGCCTGCGCCGGCTGCGGGGCTGGTGGGAGCCCCCCCACACACCCCGGAGCCACCCTGTGCCACCCCCCGACAGCCAAGGGTCCGGCAGGAACACCAGCACCCCTCCCAGCACAGCGCCGGGGCAGGGGGAAGGTGCCACTCCCAGCTGCTGTGCAAAGGAACGGGGGAAAACCAGAGCAAATCCCTGGATTCTGGGGCTCCCCCAGCCTCGCTGAGCGTTTAGGGCCCCATCCCCAAGCCAGGGCTGGGGAGCTAAAAAAAAAAAAAAAAAAAAAANTATTTATCTGTGGGTGGCAAGTGACAGATGCTGGGGCGAGGATTCTTGGATACTTCAGTTTGCTGGAGGTAAGAAGTGGAATAGATTAATGAGAAACATCCTTCCCAACAGTTGCCTCCTCCCGCACACGGCGGCCTCTGGGACCCAAACACACCAAGTTCAGCAAAGCTTGGTGTCCAAAAGGCTGGAGATGCCCAGCTTTGGTGGTTTCCACCCAGAACGGAGCCAGGCAACTGGGAAAGGGATGTGGCCTCTGGGTGCTGGGGGCTGAGTTGGTGAAAGTGGCCTTGGAGGTGGTTCTGGCCCAGCTGAGGTGGGGGAAGCTGCTGTGGAGGAGCACCCACAGTTGCCAGCTCTCTGCATTTCCCCAGCACGGCATTCCTTCCTCCTTGGAAGGTTTGCAGAGTCCCACGGGGACCATTTTGCCACAGACCCTGCCCTTTCCCAGCACTGCTCCTCTTCCCTCCTCCCCAAATCGCAAACACGAGACGACGTGGCCTTTGGGTCCCCGAGCACCGCGGAGCCGGGCTGGCCTGACAAGATGGAAGGAAAAGCTCTTTGCTTCTGGTAGCTTCTCAGAAAAGGCTGAAAGTGCTGCTAAGCCACCCCGGTGTGGGGATGCTGCCCAGGTTTCCCTAAAAAACGCTGCTGTGCTGCAGAGGACGGCGAGCGTGGCGGGGCGGGGGCACGTGCGTGGCCGGGGACAGGGCCAGCCCTGCAACACCCAGCCCTCAGAGACCTGTAGTTAGTCCAGACTTGTGTCTACCCTCCCTCAAACCTCCCAGGCAGGGGCTGGGTGCCAGGAGGAGACAGCACCCACACTGGGAGCAGGCAGGAACCCCCCCCACGGCCCCTCCTGACCGCCTCGGACGTGGGAGACCGCGATGATTCCCTGCCTAAGGTTTATTCTCTGCTGAAGGACTGCTGGGATTTATCCATGGCTTCCAAACACACACCCAGCACATCCCAGCTCACTCCCCAGCATCCTTCCAGGCAGCTGGAACAAAAGGTTGCAGCTCTCTTTTTCTCTGGGAGAAAACCACCGGCACGAAATTATCATTAAAAATCCCGAGGTGGTTCCGCCTCTCCCCGCGAGAGCACAAAAATTTTTAAAAAAGCAGCTGCAGGTGAGGTTTAACCTCCCCTCCCCGTGCAACCACAAAGCAGCAACCTGGCTTTTCCAGAGCAAGGTCTTGCAGCACCTTTCGGGAAGGCTGCGATGGAGCTCCCCCGACGCTGCAATTTCCTCACCGGAGCCGTACGGAAAACCATAACGTCCTAAAAATAACCTGTGAGCCTGCTTTAGGAGGCCACAATTCCTGCGAAAAAACAAGGGGCCAGCAGATCCCAGCGGCCCTGGCTGCTGGCAGGTAGGCCTGCCTCGGATTATGGTGGAATTCCAATTGTGGAAGTAGCCACAACCCAGGAGAGAGGATGATACAGCCACTTACAGCACGGCACCAGCTGTTTCTCCCAGTTCAGCCCTAAAGCTTGTTAGCCCAGCAATATTTTTTTTTTTTTCTGGGGGGGTTTGATCACTCCAATTGGGTTTTCTTGTTTTTCCTCTAATCCCAGTTTCCCCTCAGCATCTCGTTAAGCCATGTTGACGGCAGAGAAGAGCTCTGGTGATCCCTCTGAGCCCCTACGCTAAGCATTAAGCTGTAAACTAGGAATGTAAGACTCTTGTCCGAATTAAAGTCTTTTCCCCGGCGTTATTGAGCGTGGGGCTGCCTTTGGAGGGGCTGGAGGAGGTGCAGAGCCCCCCCCCACCCCCCCAGCCCTGGCTGGGAGCTCTGGCAGCTCTGGAGCTGCCCCATCCACCCCGGATCCCCCCTCCCCACACAAACACTCGCTGGCCTCCATCCTGCCCCGCGTCGTTCCCGTGCAAATCCTACAGGTTCCAGTGGTG
>VZTR01025601.1:32419-55102 GCA_013400775.1 Chaetops frenatus
CACCCCCCACCCCCACTCCCTTTTCCTCTCCGGCTCCCTACGGGGACAAATCCCGCTTGTTAATGAGCAGGATCCTGGGCTTTCTGCTCTGCCTCAGCTCCCGGCGCCGGGCTCAGGGTGGATTTAAAGAGACAGGAACTGCGTCGCCTTCTCCTCGCAGCCCAGCAGGGCCGCAGCCCCCCGCAGCCTCCCGGGATGCTCCCGCATTTTTATTTATCCCTCGGGCTCTCCCCCGCCCCGCCGCCCACGGCTGCAGCGGGGCGGAGAGGGGCCGGCATCCCCCAGCCGGAGCCGGGGGGTCCCCGTGGGCAGCTGGGTGGGTGGCAGGGTTGGGAGGACACGGGGAATGGGCCAAACGCCTCGTTCCGCGCCGCCCAGCGCGCCGAGTCTCCGGGCAGACTCCGCTCCGTGCCGGGTCCGGCACGCCGCAACTGCAACACAGATTATTTATTCATGAAAAGGCCGAGCTGTCGCTTGGCTCCGGGCTGGATGGATGGCAGCGCTCGGGATTGACGGCAGCGCTCCGGGCTGGGTCCCGGTCCAGCCGGGCTGCGGCGCGCCACGGTCCCCTCCCTCCAGCACAGCGCATCCCCATCGGGGCCCACCTCCCCATCCATCGGGAGGCCCGCAGCGCTCCGCTCCGCAGATATTGGGGTGGGTTTTTTTTTTTTTTCTCCCCGGGGGTTGCTGGAGATGTTGGGATCCTCCCCAGGCGGCGGCGGCGGCGGCGGCTCGCGTTGTGCCTCTGGAGAGAGCGGGGTCCGGCGCATCCCCCCCCGCCCCGCATCCCCGGGATCGGAACGTGCCGAATCTTTGCGGCACCAGGATGTGCGTGCGGCTCCGTGTGCCCGCAAATATCGATTTGTTTGTGCTCCTACACCCGGGGGATTCACACACCAGTGTTAAAGGGGGGAGCGCTGCTGGAGAATGACTGAAAAGATGCTCGCAAGTGCTTATAAAAGCAAAATCTGGGCGATGGAGGAAAAACTCAGCTCGTCCCCGAAATCTTCACGCAGCGGCTCGGATTTGCATCCTGCCATCGCCACCAGCGATGCTGGAGGGGTGGTTTTGAGCCAGACCCAGCCTGGCCAGGACTCCGAGGGAGAGAAAATAAACTGTGTAACTGCTGGTGCCGGGAACCGGCGGGATTCAGGCCGTGCAGCCCCTCTGGAAAGGCTGCCGGTGCTCGGTACCTGCCTCCCTGCCCACCCACTGGGAACTTTCAGGCTGTGTCTTCCCACTCAGTTGGTTTTTGTTTTTTTTTTCCTCTCTCGATGCGTTTTCTTGTCCGTCCATGGAAACACATCACCACCCTCCTCTGGAAGAAAACCTTCCTCTCCCTCTCTCTCTCTCCCTCTCTCTCTCTCTCTCTCTCTGTCGGAGCTGGAGGGAAGAGATGCAACTGGAGTGGGTGGAAATTTTCCCACTGAAGCATTTCTTCCCAGTAAAAAATGTCTTTTCAAACTACGCCGAGTCCTTTGTGAATGCAAGAACTCTGCTCATTTTACATTGGGGGGTTTTATTGTTTCCTTCCCTAAAAATCCCACACTCCAGGTGCTGCATTTTTTTGGCAACTGCGAACTCCTTTTTTTTTTTTTTTTTTTTTTTTCCACAGAGGGAGAATTTGGGTGGAAACCCCCAAACTTTCCAAGAAAAACACCAGAGTTGAAGTTGCTTAAACACATATAAAAATTTTGGCAGGGAACAAAAGAAATTCCAGTCCCCTTCTGTTGCCTTCTCAGTAGTTTTAGACAGTTATAGTCGGTTTCCATGTTAATTAGCCAATTAATTATTGGCCAGCTATTCCTCGGGGGTGGGGGGGGATTTGGTGGGATGCAGGGATCTGAGGCACCAAGGTGTGATGCCCCTCTGACCAACGTGGGATGCTGCTCCTCATAAAACAGGTGCTTAAAAGAACAGCAGGTTCAATGGTACCTGGTGAAAAAGGAATTCCTGACAACCTGCTGGGGGAAGAGAGGAGAGTGGGATCCACCATCGGGGTGGTGTGTGGCTTTAAAATGAGGGTTATTTTCAGAACAGCACCTTTGTGGCTGAGGAATGGGCAGATCCCACTCTAAAAATGCAGCCACCACCAAATCCTCTGCTCACGAGCTGATTTAGGTTTCCTGGGGTGTCCCCAGCCTGCCTTGGTGCCCCATGGCTGGAGGAGAGGGTTTGGTCAAGAAAGGGACGTTTTGGTTATTAAAGGGTTTAAGGTGGGATCCAGGAGGCTCCAAAAATTGCCCAAAGCCACGTTGGAAGGCAAATAAATGAGATTGGAAGTGTCCAAGGCCAGGCTGGACAGGGGCTGGAGCAATCTGGGATAGTGGAAAGGGTCCCTAAGGGGTGGAACGAGCTGAGCTTTAAGATCCCTTCCAACCCAAAGCATTCCATGGTTCTCTGGCTGTGGGAATGGCAGGGGAAGGGGCTGGATAAACCCTTACAGGTGCCAGGGTGATCGTGGTGTGGTGGCCAACCCTGACACTGCTTGCCCTGAGCTTGTCCCCAAATAAACCCACTTTTTCCCAAAGAATTTAAAATAACAACTCCCAGTGAGCTGCCTTGGGAGCCCTCTCCAGACCAGCTGATGTTTCCTCCGTGCTGCTGCTGTGCAGGAGGCTGAGGGAGAGGAAATTCCAGACTGGATTTCACACCAGCCCTGAATGCCAGCAGGTTTTCCCCTCTGGAAGGTGCTCCTGCCGTGCCATGGTCTGGAAAGCTGGGCTGCACGATTTCTCCAGGAGATCTCATTAATTCCAGAGACTTTTCCCCACAGGGTACAGATGGTGTTAAATAGGGCTGAAAGGTTCTTTCTTCAAATATCTGGTGGGTGTGTGGGTGAGGGGATGAGTGAGAGAAAGTTTGGGATAAAATAAGCGATGAAAAAATACAATAAAAGGCAAATCAACTCCTGATAAATCACTGAGCATGGATGGGGCAAAGAAAAGTAGGATTGGGCAGTGGGAGCAATGGGTGTTTTCCATCCATGGTGGAGATGCAGAGCTCCAAAGGGAGCAAAGGGAAAAGCTCCTGGGGGTATCCTTGCCAGCCAAGCCAGGCTGGTGATGGAAAGGAGGAGGAGTGATGGAACCAGTCCACACTCCAAAAAAACCCCAAAAAACCAAAAAAACCCAAACCAAACCAAACCAAAAACAAAAACAAAACCAAAACAAAACAAACAAAACAAAACAAAACAAAACAAAAAAACCCCACAACCACAAAAACACCCCAACACCCACAAAACCCAAAACAAAACAAAACAAACAAACAACAACAAAACAAAACAAAACAAAACAAAACAAAACAAAACAAAACAAAACAAAAAAACAAAAACAAAAACAAACAAACAAACAAACAAAAAACCCGAAAAAACCCCAAACCAAACAACTGGGAAATGACAGGATGCAAAGAAAAACGACTGCAGCAAAACAGTGGAACAAGGTGGAATTGCTGAATAAAATCCAGAATGGTTTGGTTTGGGTTGGGAGGGAGCTCAAAGCTCATCTTTTTCCAAGATGCAGGGACACCTTCCACTGTCCCAGGTTATTCCAGCCTGGCCTTGGACACTTCCAGGGATCCAGGGGCAGCCACAGCTTCTCTGGGCACCCTGTGCCAGGGTCTCAGCACCCTCCCAGTGAAGAATTCCTTCCCAAAATCCCATCCAGCCCTCCCCTCTTTCAGTCTGAAGCCCTGTCCTGTCACTCCATGCTCTTGTATGAACTCCCTCTCCATCAGCTCCGAGATCACCGAGTCCAACCATTAAATAAATCCACACCTTAACCCTGCTCTCGGTGCCTCGGGGTGGCAGGGAATTTTCCTGCCTGGAATGCTGCAGCCCTGTGTTATCACCACCCTCTGCATTCCATTTCCACTCGTGCTTGGAGGTCCTGACCCGCCAATCCTGACTGGGATCCCACTGGGACTGGCTGGGAGCAGATGATCTCCCTCTCCCGAGCACCATCCAGTTCTGAGTCATTAACAAGCAGGAAATAAATGATCCAGACTGTTTTCTGGATCAATATCCCAGGAAATAAAGCATGAGGCAAGAAGGGTCTGCAGCAGGGACCCGACACACTCTGCTTCTTTAAGCAGCCACATCCATAATATCTAATAAAAACCTTGGGATCCCTGGGGAATTCTGGCTGAGAGATGGATGCTGGAGGTCCTGAGCTGTCAATATTAAAATATCCTTAGAACTTTGCAGGGAGGGAGAAAGATAATTTCCTAATGGAAAAAAAAATATTGTCTCCAGCATGAGGGAATTCCACATTTATCCCCACTCCAGCAGGTGAGGGTGGATTTCTCAACGTATCATGGCTTGATGATATTTGTGATGTGCAAATGAAGGAAAGTTTAAAGCAGTAATATATATAAATCTACCCATTCACTTGCCACTTTAAAAGGTCCTGTTTCCCATATCAGAAAATAATTACAACTCAGATCAATTTAGAGAAGGCCTTGAAGTGAAAAATGGGTTGAAAAGGGAGAAACCTTTCAGAATATTTTATCCAAAACGCAGCAACACAGGCAGGGATCTTTGTTAAAATAACCAACACCACTTGGAAAGGAAGGGCAAGAGCTGCCAAGAGTGACACACAAAATATAAACACACAAAAGGAAGAAAAGGGAAACTGGCTGTAATTAATACACCTCAGAAGCTGGGGAAATTAAAGACAGAAGGATATTTCCCAAGATTTTGAGGCAGAGGAGCCTTGCATTAGCAGTGGGGTGATCCTACACAGAAATAGGAATTTTATCAATAACACAGGCAAGGCAGGAATGCTCAGTGAGGGATTTATCCTGGTTTCTGGTGGGCAAAAACACAAGATGCTGAGGAAATACTTCCCAGGAGTGCCCAGGAGCATCCAGCTGATGGAGCTCAGGGTTTAAAAACTCTGAGCACATCCAAATAAAAAATAAAATAACCAGCACATCCAAATAACTTGAGAGGGTTGTAAAGGAGGTGGCCAAGGAGCTGTCTGGACACTTAATGAGGGTTTCCAGTTTCTTGGAAGAGCCAGTGGAAGCACCAGAGGACTGGGAAAAATCCAGCACCAAGCCCACACTGCAAGGGATGGACAGGACACTGAGGGTTTGGAGCATTTCAGACTGGGAGGTTTCTTGGGCAATTAATGGAACCACAAACGCTCAACTGGGTAATTAAAAGAGGGTGGTGTAATGGCAAAAAATTGGTAATTAGTGGGGGTGGTGTAATGAGTGGCAAAGAGGAGTCTGAGGGAATCAGGCAGAGGAGAACTCTGGCTTTCACCCGAGGGGTGATGAGGATGTGAGGGAGAGAGGATCACACCAGGGGAATTCCTCAGCCTCCCACACAGCCCTGGGCCTGGCCCCTGCCATGGACTGCCCAGGGAAAATACCAAATCAACAGGGCCTGCATGAAATAAATTAAACTGCGGAAGTTTAATTAAATAAATTAAACTACAGAAGTGAGAGGGCTCCAGGTTCAGCTGTAAACCCAGCAGAGCAGCTCTGGGATGGGGAAGGATGGAGGGACAGGACAAGGAGGAGAGGTTTTAAACTCAAAGAGGAGAGGTTTAGATCAGATATTTAAAGGAAATTGCTGGCTGTGAGGGTGGGGATGCCCTGGGATGGATTTCCCAGAGAAGCTGTGGCTGCCCCTGGATCCCTGGCAGTGCCCAAGGCCAGGCTGGAATAACCTGGGATAGTGGAAGGTGTCCCTGTCCCCGCCATGGGAATGGATTATTTTATTATCCCTTCTAACCCAAACCATTCCATGATTCTGTGACTGAATCACCACCTGAGCCACCTGCATGGAGGCAAAGATTGGGACTCAGAGCAGGCAGGAAGAAAGAGGAGGGTTTAATTCCCTAATTCCAGCTCAGGGCCCTGCCCAGTGGGACTCCCCAAAAAACACCTTTGGCTGCACAGGAGGAGTCAGTGGTGGCTCTGGAATCCTGCAGCAGCTGGAGGGATGAGAAGCCCTCTGAGGTGGCATCAAACTTGATACAGGTACAGACATTTTTCAGTGAACAGGGCACCTCCCTCCCTGGCTCGTCACATTTTTGAGGATTCCTCACCTTCCACGCCTCTCCTGGGATTGAACAGGTGGTGCAGCCACCACCAAGCACAGGAGCCAGAATATTCCCAAGGTCTCCCAACATTAGATTGAAATGTGCAGCTTTGGAAAGTGGAGTGATTTTTCATTTTTGCTTCTTGCTCCATCCCTCCCCCAGTGAATGGAATTCCAGGAGTGTGGCATCACCTGATGTTGCCCCTAAGTTTTCCCTTCTCCACTTGGTCCCTGGCTAAATTACCCCCCAAAACCAATTAAAGCCCAGAATGATATTGCAGCAAGCAGAGCTGCTGCTAATCTTCCAGAAGACTGGAACTTATGGAAGTGATTGAAACAGTGGGAAATTACATTACTTGCACAAGGTCAACCTTGGAGTTGTAAGCAGCATTTTTCTTTTCTTAATATGTGCCTGCTTCAATGCTAATGATCTAACAGGTCAGGAAAAGCCAAGACCTGGGTTAACCAGAAAGGAAAACTCCTGCGTGCCCTTGGTGGGGTTTTTTTTGGTTTTTTGTTTTTTTGGTTTTTTTTTTCTCTGTGAGGTTGTGAAGAGCTGAGGAGAAAAGGATGAAACATTTGGCATTGTGCAGCAACCCCCGGGAGGGGAAATGGGTTTGCAGGGAGAGGAAGGATGGGGCTGGATAATGAGCATGTTCCAGGCATGTGGACAATAAATTACCTCGATTGCCTTCCCCTGTGCTGGGCAGGGGCTGAGTGCAGTCCCTGGTCAGTGCCTGTATTGCATTAACCTGCTGCACACAGGACGTGTCTGTTTATCCTGCCAATTAGTGCCAATCTAATCAGCTTGAGCCGGGTAAAAATAGAGCCAGTTTCCGTGTGGAAATCAAGAGGCACAAAAACAGCAGCAAAGAAGCTGATCCTGATCAGCCCAGCACATGGGAGGGAAGGCTGGCAGTGCTGGCAGCAGGAAATGGGTTGGGATGGCTTTTCCTTCTGGGCAGGTGGATTTTCCCCGAGATCCATCAGGCAGCCTGAAGGAGGGTGGGAATCACAGGCAGGCTGAGAGCTCCCTGGATCAAGGATGTTCTGTGTGCTTCCAGGGGAGAAGGAATAGGGCTGGAATCA
This sequence comes from Chaetops frenatus, assembly GCA_013400775.1. NCBI lineage: Eukaryota > Metazoa > Chordata > Aves > Passeriformes > Picathartidae > Chaetops > Chaetops frenatus. The sequence continues at coordinate 39,561 of VZTR01025601.1, forward strand.
GCTGGGAGGGACACACGAGGTGGGGGCTGATGCATGGAGTAGAATCATGGGATGGTTTGGGTTGGAAGGGACCTTAAATCCCAGCCAGTGCCATGGGCAGGGACACCTGGCACTGTCCCAGGCTGCTCCCAGCCCTGTCCAGCCTGGCCTTGGGCACTGCCAGGGATCCAGGGGCAGCCACAGCTGCTCTGGTCTCACCACCCTCAGAGGATTCTTAACTAAAATCTGATCTAAACCTGCTCTCTGTCAGCTAAAAGCCATTCCATGATGATGGAGGGATGGAGGGATAGGGAGGGATGGATGGATGAGCAGATTTGAGTTCCTGTGTGTTATGGAGCACACCCAGCAGCTGGGTTCAATAAAATCAAGCTGCTTATCCCATCAAGGACCTGGGAAGGAGATATCATCCAAGAGAAGAGGAGCAGCAGCTCCTTCCCTCCATCCCTCTCTGAGATTTGCTCAAGGACCGAGGTAGATTTTTTGTGGTCTTGGAAGGTGAAAAATAAAACCAAGGGAAAACAGTGGCATTTCCCCCCAGCGTGCTCCATTTGCCCTTTTACTTTACTGGATCATCCTACAAAAAGATGAATATTGAGCTGTTTGCCCCTGATAAACCCCAGATCCACCTCCAGGGAGACACATCCTGCCACAGGGAGCAGCCCTTTTTTGCCCCTCTCATCCCAGCTGCCAAATCCCTTCATTTGCAGGGACCTGGCTTCCCCAGCCTCCCACTTCTCCCTGGATTTTCCACCCTCCTCACCTGCCTGGAGCTCTGGGATACCCCTTGGCAAAGCAGAAACCCCAAGGTGTGGCCAATTTTCCACAGCTGAAAGGTGCCTGTGAATAAACCCAGGGTAGCCAGGCTTAACCAAAGCAAGCAGGGCCTTCACTTCAGGGCTCAGAATTTCCAGTCTGAGCCCGAGGAGTGGGAACGCTGCTGATAATTAAGGGACATCTGTCACCCTCGTGTTCCTGCTGGGTTTGTCAGGAAATGCTGACATCATGGGAGGAGAAGAAAGCTGCTCTGGAGCAGGGCTTGGCACGCTGGCTTCCAGCTCCAGCCCTGCCACGGGCAAAGGCTGCTCCTGCCCGATGCTGGGAAGGGCTGCAGGAGCTGCTCTAGGGCTCATCCTGCTCTCCCAGGAGGGGACACATCCCAAAGCCTTGCCAAAGCTGGAGAAAAAGCCATTTCTGCTCCCTCTGTCCCCCCTCAGCCTCCAGATAAGGTTCGAGCTGCATGAGGTTAAAAAAATAAACAACTTGGAGGGGGTTTTTGTGCTTTGAGGGCATTTGGGGTATTTCCTGTCAAGAAAATTGGGGTGGTTTTTTTTCTGGATTAACAGCTACAGGAAGTCGGGTTTTTATAAATTCTGAGGGTTTTTATAATCCAGGGAAGCTGTGGTTGTGGTTGCCCCATCCCTGGCAGTATCCAGGGCCAGGTTGGACAGGGCTTGGAGCAGCCTGGGATGGTGGGAGGTGTCCCTGCCCATGGCAGGGGATGGAATGGGATCTTCCAGGTCCCTTCCAACCCAAACCATTCCAGGATTCTGTGATCCCTAAGAACTCCAGGACTGTGGGAGCTGGGATTTACAAGTATTGGCCAAATGGAGTTTTAAAAATTATTTCCTCAGGCCCCCAGTGGGCTGAATCCTGATATGTGACATCACTGATGAGGAAACTGAGGCAGAACACACTCAATCCTCTGCTCTAACCCTCTGGAAAAGGTGCTGCCCTGACCCTTGGGATTAGAACCTGCTCTCAGAGGAAGAAATCAACCTCAGCCAAGTATCCTGGCACCTGATGAGAAAGCAGGGCTCCCACTCTGAGCTTAATGGAGCTGCTGATGTACGAATTCCTGTGTGAATAATGAATGTTTGGAAATGCTTTGAGCACTGTGAATGCAAAGGACACTGTGATTTCCCTGGGCTCTGAAAGCCAGTGGCAGAAGTTCCCAGAATTGTTTGGACCGTAGCAATAGGGATTTATAATTCATAACAAAGAAGAAATGTCTCTCAGTGCACCAAGAAGACACAGCGATGTAAAAAAGCTGACATTACTCATATTCTTCTCTTATGAAATGCTGTCACACAAGAGTGTTCAAAGATCTTTTTTTTTTTTTTTCTGGGCAGATAAATACCTATGGAAGGATTTAGTCCATATTTGATGGTGCTTTTCAAACAAAGTTTCCTTCTTGCAACCTGTTTTGCAGGGATTAAAACAGATGAAAATTCAATTTGGAATATCATGTCTGGGCTGTCAAAACATGAGAAATTCCTGTGCTTCCCAAAAGCCAGAGTAGAAAGTTATCCTACACATTTCAGCATTGGGTTTAAAGGAAAAAAAAAAAAAAAGCACAAAACAAACCCCCAGAAAACTCCAAGGAAGATTCACAGGGTTTCAAGATCTGCTTAAGGAATCAGCAAGCAGGATTCAGGAGCAGTTAATAACAGACTGTATTACATGGCACTATTAACATGGGATAATCCAGGAGGAAAAGAAAAGGGTGAGGGATAAAGGAACACCACCCTACAGCAGTGAGACCTGCAGAAATCAAGCCATGAGAATTCTAAACCAGATTAATTCAGCTGTCACTGTCAGGCACCAGCACAAAGCAGGAGCAGCAGGGATGGGGAACAGGAGGATATTTGGATTTTCCCTGGGGTGAGATGCACACCTTGGTCCTGCTGAAACAGAGGAGCCCAGGTGCTGACAAAACCCCACTGTGCTGAAGTGAGGGAACTTTTGCATTTGGACTGAAAAATCATCCCAGACAGGATGGGATGAATGAAGCTTCCCAAAAGGAGCAGAGCTGGAGGCTGCAATCCCTGTCCTCACTCACTTCCTACCCAGCTTCATTTCCAGCCAGGAATCCAATCTTCCCTGGGCTTCCACCTCCCAGCAAAGCTCTTCTCACCCCAAGCTCCTCTTCTACCCTCTGCTCACAATTCCCAGTATTGCTTGAGCCCTCCCTTCAAACTTCCTTCATGATTGACAGGATTTTCAAGACCCTGTGAATTTTGGAGGGGTAATTCTGGAGATCTCGGGGTGACAGCTGTTACCAGATGAAAACCTGCTCCAATTTCTCACTTACCTTGAATGCACCATCAGGAGACTGAAGGGCACACAGAGGGGGCTGAAATTTTAAAGGAAAGGGTCCAAATCAAACTCTGGAGTGAAAAGCCTCCAGGTTATTTGTTGGAAGAGAAAACTTGGAAGGAACTGGCTTTCAATCTGCAAGCAGGCACCCAACTGATTAGCAGAGCTGCTGAGCACTCAGATTTGGCCTTCAGCTCTGGATTTATTGATCCTGAGTGCTCACACAGAGCTCTGGAGTGCTGCAGAGCAGCCTCTGCTCCTCCTGCCATGCTGGCAGCACCCAGCCCCAACAGGATCCATCCCTAAATCTCTGCACAAGCCTCCAAAATTCCTATGGGGCGGTGGGTGGTAAGAGGGACACGTCCCCAAAATGAGGAAATCACATCCTGGGGAGAACCTGAACCATCTGAAATGGAACCCTGGCCCAGCTGAAGTCAAGGAAAGTTTGAACAGGGCTGAGGTCTCGCTCTGCCTGCAACAGGCACCCTGCTCCAGCGTCCCAAAAAAACCTCCTTAAACAGGAGCAGGCTGCCCATGGTTCTCATCAGTCTCAAGTACTTCCTGTGTTTATTTTCTTGGCCCTGCCCCAGCTTTGCCAGTTGCTGCTCTGAGCACTCTGCTGGCCTGTGCTCCCTCCCGTGTCCTGGCTTCCCTCCCCATCCCAAACTGCCCAGCTGTGCCACCCCGAGCCCTGAATCCCACCCCATCCTCCTCCCCACACACCTCTGGGTTATATTTACTCCCCAGGACGCTTCAGGCTCATTTTGGCCAGAAAGGCTCTCCAGCAATGGAAGAGGAGACCACCCGTGGGTGGCTCTTGCCCTGGATCCTGCTATTCCCACCCCAGGAAATCAGGGTGCTCACAGGGATCAGGGGCCACAGGCTTGGGTTTCTTCTTGTTTCCACAGCAGCAAGGAAACAGCCGGGGATGGGGCAGCCCATGGCCCAAGCTCCACATGGGATCCACAGAATCCATCCTCGTGACACCAGGGAAGCCACCAGCAGCAAAAGGGTGGCCACAGCCAACACCAGCACCCAGCCAAGCGTGGTTTTAGTGGAAAAGTGCTGTCTCAGATGAGTCTCTTGCTCCTTTAGCATCCTTGGGGTTTTTGGCTGTCAGCCAGAAATAATTGCCAACACGTGATCCTGAATTTTGGGTTCAGAAGCACCAGATTCCTCCAAAAACCAGGGAAAGGATATGACACAGCCCTCACCCTCACCTGGTCAGGAGGCTGCTGCTCCTGCTTTGTCCTGAATTCCTGGCCAGGAGAGTGAGGATCAGTCCTGCTGGTGTGGCTCAGGGTCAGCCCTTCACCCCATCTGCTCTGGATGTCCCACTGTGACCTGGGACAGCAGCAGACGGCTCCAAACCTGAGCCACCTTGGCTGAAATCCACAGGAAAAGCTGTCAGGATGTGCTGCAGAGTCAGGCAGTGCTGGGCTTTGGGATCTGGATCCCTTCCCCTTCCCCTCACTGCTCTCACCTGTAGCTTGGCAAATACTGCTCTCAGGAAGGCTCCTGTCCCCTCATTAACCAGAAATCCACGTGCTCCAAAAGATCCCACGCTGGGCAGGCAGGTGGGGAAAAGGGATGCATGGGGATGGGTGTGCCCAGGATCTGCAGAGGCAGGGCAGGGACAAAGACATTTCATATTCCAAGGGTTCACCTTGCTGTCTCCATGTGCCAGCAGCAGTGTCCCCCTGCAGCTGCACCACGGAGGAGCTGGTGTCCACACTGCTGGGAGGGACAGGACACAGGGCAGGGTTAGGTGGGGTATTGGGCAGGAATTCCTCCCTGGGAGGGTGGGGAGGCCCTGGCACAGGGTGCCCAGAGAAGCTGTGGCTGCCCCTGGATCCCTGGAAGTGTCCAAGGCCAGGCTGGAGCAACCTGGGACAGTGGGAGGTGTCCCTGCCCTGGCAGGGGGTGAAATGAGAGGAGCTTTGAAGTCCCTTCCAACCCAAACCATTCTGTGTTTCATTCTATGACTGATCCCAATGGTTTCACCAACCCTTCCATAAAATTACAGAACTTTGTTTTTGCAAAGGTTCAAGACCGAGCCAGATGCTTTTAAATCTGCTGGGCCTGCTGCAAACAGCCCAAACCTGGGGCTGTTCTGCTCCTCCAAAGGGGCTTCTCTGGCACGGAGAAGCAAATCCATTTAATAACTGGGCTGTTACTTGAGGATGGGTGAATTTTTGGCAGACTTGGAGATGAGGCCCATCCTTGACTGTGTCCTACACCTCGAGCACAACCAGGGACAGCCACACAAACTGTTGTTTTCCACCAGAATCACCACGTTTTTGTGGATAATACTTGTTGGTGTTTTGTTTTTTTTTTAAAGAGGATTTCCTTTTCACATCCAAACAGTGCCCAGAATCCCCCTGGGAATACTGAGATCTCCTGCTCTCCACATCCACTTCATCAAAACGCATCTCTGCCTGCAAAATACCCCCAGTGCAGTTTGGACAACGCTCTCAGGGACGTGGTGGGATTCTTGGAAATGTCCTGTGCAGATCCAGGGCTTGGAATCTGAGGCTTCTCCTTCATCCATCCCAACCCAGAGCACCCTGTCGTTCTACCACTCTACTTTAGACGGGCAGGGCAAGAATTGGGTCCAAAAATGGGTCCGGATTCGCCCAGCCCCGAAACGTAAGGGGGAGGGGGGGAGGAATAAAAGTTGTGTTTTCCACAATTCCTGAGCTCTGTAGCAACAGCAGGTTCCTGGCACCCTCTAATGGAAAAGCTCCGTCACTGAATCACCGTCTGGGGCTGCGAGTCTCGGCTCCTGCTTTTCTATTTTTAACCCAATATCACAGGAATAACTCCGAGCCGGGCAACGATGCACGGGCGTGCCAGGAAGGACCTGGAGGACGCGCTGAGCAAATGTCAGGGCTGCTCTGGGGAAGGAGAGGCTCGCCCTGGTGCTCGCCCCCGACGCCGGGAACCCAGCACGCCCGGGGGTTGCTGCTCTGCGCATGGAAATGCAAGGGAGGAGCTCAGCAGCGCTGCTGCTCGGGGCTCGTTTGGGAATTTAAAGCTCGGGGGTTCATCGTGGCACATCGCCTGGCCTTCCCTCTCCCCCTCCTCTCCCTCGGCCACACTGATAAAAGGGAATTTTTTAGGATGTTTTTGCAAGTTTGGCGTCCTGGAGGTGGCTCAGGTCTCAGGTGGGGCTCGGCTCTGGAGCTGTTTGTGAACAGAGTTGCTGGTTGAATGATAAGGTTTTATTTTTTAAAAGCTAGGAAATGACACCCACAGCCAGGGAAGCTCTCCAAGGCTTTCTCCCCAGCTGGGGAGGGACACAGACCTGAGAGGCACAGAAAAAGCCAGGGGTGGAGGCAGGCACAGTGCTCCTGTCAGCCCCAAGCACTCCCCAGGCAAAGGGGCCAGGACACTGCAGCTTTTGGCTTCTCATCAGGAGCTGGGATTCAGCCTGAGGACCCCTGGGTGGATCAGGGGCAAGGATTTGCTTTTCCATGGATGGCTCAGCGAGATCTCCAGGTAAAACATGGAATTTCTGCCAAGTGGGAGTCTGCCCCTTGCTGAGCTGCCAGAGGGGGAGTGGGGTAGGAAGCAGCACCCAGCCCATCCCTCTCACCCTTTACACCCAGAGACAAATAAAACCATTTCAATAACTGTTTAATACAGGAAACCCCAATTTCCAGCAAAAGCTGCTCCATGCCAGTGCCAAAGCTGTGGAGAGGAGCTCGGAGTCCTTGGAGAGGGGCTCTGCACCAGGGAATGGCTTCAAAATGAAAGAGAGCTGGGTTAAGTGGGATACTGGGAAGAAAATTCCTCTCTGTGAGGGTGGGGAGGCCCTGGAATGGAACTCCCAGGAAAGCTGTGGCTGCCCCTGGATCCCTGGAATTGTCCAAGGCCAGGTTGGAGCAGCCTGGGACAGTGGAAGGTGTCCCTGCCCATGGCAGGGGGTGGAACGAGAGGAATTTTAAGGTCCTTTCCAACCCAAAGCCTTCCATGATTCAATGATTGGCTGCAGGAGGTTCCAGCACACCAGGTGGCATTTCCCTGGGCAAAAGGCTGCCAAAACCCAATAAAAGCCAAAGAAAAAAGGCAAAATGTCCAGAGCCTGGCAAATGTGCCATTGGTGACACCAAGAATTTGACACTCCCGTGGCTCCCTGTGCATCTTTTGTGTCACAACACAGAGCAAAAACCAGGCTGTGATGTGCCAGACCATAAAAAACATCCAGGACCAGTATTCCCCAGTATGCCCCGAGGGTTACCTGAGCCCCTCGGGTGAATTTTACCTGTAAATTTAAGGCACAGACAAACACAGGCTTCTGGAAGTGAAAGCCAGCCCTGAAATTCAGCGGGTCTCTTCTCAAATCCCTTGAAAACCTTTTTACTTTTAGAATCCCAGTTTCCACAGCAACAAGACACACAGCTCTCTGCGGAGTTTAGGGCTATAAATAACCCCAAGATCTATAGTTGTGATATTAGCTATGAGGGCTTTAAAAAAAAAAAAAAAAAGGCTCAACGCTGAAAGGAAACAAATTTAATGAGGAAAAGATGGTTCCTAACTCGGTTTAGAGCACAGCTTTGAACAAAGGAAAGCTGCTCCTGGTAAGATCCTGCATTTTCTGAGAACCAAATGGATTTCAGTCGGATTTTTGGGGAGTGGTGCTTTGCAATCTCCTTTTTACCTGTGTCGAAACTCTGCGTTGTCTTATTAAAAAAACCCAAAAAAAGCAAAAAAAAAAAAAAAAAGGGAAAATGGCAATTGGATGTTGTTTTCCCAGCCTTGCTGGCTGTGGGGGAGCAATCAGGAGGTAGCACTGAGCCAGGTTTGAGCACAGGCCTGCCCCAGCAGCCACTCCATCCCTCTTTGGGAAAAGGAACGTCTCCTTGTGCTAACTTTAAACACATCTTCTAATCCTAATTGCTCCTGTGATCCGAGAGGGAAGCTGCTATTCCTTGGGATGCAGTCAGAGGGCAGGAATTCAGTCTGCTGGCCCCAGAGAAGGGCTGGCCTTCCCCCTTGACATCAGCCTGCAAACAAAGGCACAGCCCCACCAGGGGACAGAAATATTGGCCGTGTCGGAGGCAAAAGAGGAAATGAAATAACCATCACATGGTGCAAAAATCCAGCTCATCACGGGGAGGGGAGCGTGGAGCTGGCACAGCAGATTTGTGTTCAGTAGTGAGGAGGAGGAGATGAGGAAGGAGAAGGAAGGAAACAACAAATCAAAGAGTTATTTGGAGTTTCCTCTCTTACAAACAGAAGGTCTGTGTTATTCCAACAGATGCACTGCATGTCACCAGCTTGCTGCTGTTTGTTATTTTAAGGATGGTCTCAGGAAGAAAATAAATTCCACGCCGAGGCTCCTTTATACCCATTTTAGGCAGTCTGTGGAGAGGAGCCCAAAGAGTGGGGTTGTGGAGATTCCTCCAGGCTGAGCTGCTGCTACATCCTCTGCTCTCTCTCCAGGAGGAATTTTAATGAATGGTTGGGAAGGGATCCCACAGCAGCTCCAGCTCGGGGCAGGATGGGGCAGGAACTCACCAGCAGCACCATTGCTGCTGCTCCTTCCCCAGAGAACTGGGAGGGAAGAGGTGGCTGGAACAATATGGATGGGCAAAATCCAGCAAAAACATGGAAATGGGAAGCTTTTCTCTGGCCAGCAATTCCCTACTCAGTCCTGAGTGGAGACACCTCTGCCTTGGGCTGGGGGCACAGAGGATTCTGCAGCAAAAGTGGAATATTTCATTTCAATGTGATCCCTTCGAGTCCAGGGTTCGATCTGAGAATCCATCTGGGCCCTCTCTGGCCTCGCCACCAGCTGGGAAAATTCTGTGGGTGATGATCTGCAGTGGTGCCTCTCCAAAGGAATTGGCTTTGCAAGCCAGGATAAAGCAGAACCTCCCACAAGCAACTCCAAAATCAGGGTTTGTTTCTCCTGAAGGTGTTGGTTTGTCCATGGGGAGAAATGGGAGATAGAAAACCTTTTATTCTGGTCCCCAGCTAGTGGCCTAGTGGAGTTCTGCTGTTGATGTGGCACAGGTACCAACTTGGTGTTTTTTTCCAACATTGCCACATTCAGAGCTGCAGGAATTTTTGGTGGGGAAAGAACCAGCACAAACATTATCCATATACAGAAAAAAAAAAAAAAAAATCTATTAAACGCCCAGCTGCAATTTCTGAGCTCAGAGTGCAAACATTTAATTCCAGCACCTCCTGCCCCAGTGACATTTCTGGATGGATTGTGTTTTCCAGAGAGTTTTCAAGCTTCTCTCCTCCTCTGGATAAAAGCAAAGCACAAGGAGACAAGAAAAACCTTTCCCTTCAGAGAGCACGTCAGGAACAGGACACACTGTGGGACTGATGGAACATTTCTGTCCCTGTGATTAACTGATCACCATGCAGGATATTTCAGAAGCTTTTTTTTTAATAGGAGACACACACACACACACACAAAAAATTGGAATCAGTAAGAAATAGTAAAAGGAAAAGAAAACATGAGGCGTTGCAGAGGGAGCAGGAACCAGGCCCATTCTCTGAGGGTTCTGTCCTGCTCCCACTGAAATCAAAAGGACTTTTAGAGTTGGCTGCAGTGGGAACAGGAACAGTCCTTAAGGCACTAATTAGTACAGCTGGCTGAATAATGCATAATGAACAGTTCATTCAGCTAATTTCATCTCTTTTTCTATTCATGACTTGCCCGTGAACCAATCCCAATTTTCTCATTTTGGTCGTCATTCAGAAGTTATTTGTGGGTTTCTTCAGGAAATCATCCCCAGTGTGTGATTCCAGCGTGCATCCCAACATGTAAATATTGGGAATTTGCACAGAAGTGTTTAAGTGTGGGAGCTGCAGGTGGGACAGGTGACACCAACTCCCCCAAAGGTGAGCTGGGAGAGCTGGGGCTGCTCAGCCTGGGGAGGAGAAGGCTCCAGGGAGAACTAAGAGCCCCTTCCAGTGCCTAAAGGGGCTCCAGGAGGGACTTTGGAGAGGGATATGGGATGACAGGATGGGGGAATGGCTTCCCACTGCCAGAGGGCAGGGCTGGATGGGATATTGGGAAGGAATTCCTGGCTGTGAGGGTGGGCAGGCCCTGGCACAGGGTGCCCAGAGAAGCTGTGGCTGCCCCTGGATCCCTGGCAGTGCCCAAGGCCAGGCTGGAGCACCCTGGGATAATGAAAGGTGTCCCTGCCCTGGCAGGGGGTGGCACTGGATGAGTTTTAATGTCCCTTCCAACCCAAAACCATTGTTTCATTCTTGCCCAAGCTGATTTTCTACAACCAAGGGCAGCAAGAATCTCAAAGGTTGCAAAGAAACACTGAACTTTACATCCACATTCAGCACACACCTGGGCACTTTCCTGTTCTTCCTCAGCCTTTCTCCTCCAGCACTTTAAACAGATCTAGCTGGTTATTGGAATAGTGACCCAAGGCAGGGAGAAAAGGGATGTGATGTGAAAACACCCCAAGGATTGTCACTGGAATAATCAAGTAAATACTTCCAGACTTTCCTTTCCAGCTCTGAAGTGTTTTGGCTTTAGCAAGGACTAAATGACCATTGTGTAATGGATGGGGGGCTGGAATCAGCCCATGGATCACAGAGAACAGCTCCAGGCTGGGTTGCTGCCCATCCCTGATTTGGTAAAGTCACCCCAAATGTGGCTTTGCTGGGGTAAGATTTAAGTAAGGGAATATTCCAAGCAGGAATACAAAGGAAATAGCTGCCCTGTGATGGGGCAGGGGGGCCAGGCTGAGGCATCCCTGTCCTTCCAGCCAGGAGGGGCAGGGACAGGCCCTGCAAAGGCAGGGAAACCCAAAATTGTTTCTTTTGCAGCAATTCCCGAGATGGAGGCACGGAGCAAGGGAAGGCAGCTGGGAAGTGTTTTTGGCAGCCAGGAACTGTGGATTTTCGCTCTGAAGGAAGTCCCACAGGGAGCCACTCAAAGCCAGAAGGGCATCCTGGCTTCTGGGGCCGAGGAGGGACGTGCCAGCACTGCAGGAAGGGACACAAGGGACACACAGAGCAAGGGATGTCCAGGGCTGCTCATACTTCCAGTTTTGAAAGGTGACAGACGAGGCAGGGCGTGACTGAAGGGGGATCTTCAGCGAGGGAGAGGAGAGCCTGTCTCTCATGCCTCCAGCTGGAAAAAAAAAAAAAACAAACCTGGAAAATGCGTATTTCCAGACACTTCTGTGCGTGCCGGAGTCTATCGGCAGAGGGCAGTGCCAGTCGCAGGCTCATCCCTGGCAGCCTTCGGTCCCCGCCGCTGGCACAGCAAGGACACCTTCCCCACCCTGCCCAAACCAAACCCGCCTTCATCCCTGGAAACCAAACCCCAAGGGATGCTGCAGAGCCGGCATCTGGCCGCTTTTTGGCTCGGGTTTTTCTTTTTCCCTCCCCCCGCCCCCCCCATCCCCGCTTTCCCAAAGTCCATGTGATATTTTCCTCTGTGCTTCAAAGCTGGGGTTGGTTTGTTTTTTCAAGCCCGAGAGCTCCGATTGCAGCAATCTGCGTGGAAGCCGACAGGAAATAACCCGTGTGCTCAGAAGTAGTTGAGAGAACACGCAAGGGCAATATTTATCTTCCCCTTCCGTGGATGGGAGTGGAGACACGCAAGGCTCCGGCTCCTGCCACTCACCGCATCCCGGCAGGAAAGGACAGGGAGGGGGTTGGGGTGGAGCAGCAGGATCAGGGCATTTCGGTGTGGATTGGGAGAGCTGCGAGTCAGGAAGGGCAAAACGGCGGTGAGGAGGAAGGTTCGGAGCAAATCAGCCAGGAAAGGATGAGGGGAGAGGCAGGGGTTGACCGGGAAATTTGGGAGAGGCAGGGGATGATCAGGAAATTTGGGAGAGGTGGGATAGAGCAAGGAGTGTCTCCAGAGGAGCCGGCAGCTCTGGGGTGAAAGATCCCGCTTTAAACAACCCAGAGCGGGTCTGTCAGGTTTTATGTTCGTCCGTGTTCAGATCAGATCATCCTGGGGAGGGATTCCATCCCAAAAAGAGCTGTTCTGGCATGGAACCCACCCGGGGGAAGGCTGCCCCATCACAGCTGACTCATACCCGAGACAGCAGTGGGTTCACCTCTGGCTCTGCGAGTCATTTTGGTGGAAGGTTTGGGATTTCCAGGCTGGATTTCTGGCAGAAGTGCTAAGATTTAAGCCACATTTAGGAGGTTTAAAATGTCAAACCTGTCATTAAATGGGCAGGAGATTCAGCAAGTGGTGAAACGGCCCCCTAAAGGCTCCTAAATGTGATGGGAAAAAGCTCTGAGGAGGTCCCTGTGGAGGAGTTCTGTGGGATGGGAGCACTGGGCACTTGATGGATCTGGGTAACTCAACTGATCTTTTATCCAGCAGCCTCCCAAATAAATCCCCTCCTTTTCCATGGTAGAGGTTCTCATTTCCATTGTTTCTGTGGATGGATACAGAAGTGAAGGATCCCCTTTCACATTCACCTTCTCCTTTCAGCCTTATACTGAATTATTTCAGTTAATTTCTGTAGGCTTTTGGCCATTCCGTGGGGTCAAACTCACAGGAAGGATTAATCTGGGTGGGTTTGGCTACGATGGCTCTGAGGTGCTGCTTGAGGGGAAAGAAGCACTTCAGCCAAGCTCCTTGGTTTAACAGGATTTGAGGAAATCCAAAGAGGAGAATTCACACCCTTAGGACAGCAGGTAGAACTGAAGTGTTGAAGGACTGGACCCTCACTCAGCCCTCAGCTGATTGCAACATCCAGTTTACAGCCTCTGCATGCTCTGAAAAAACAAAGAGAGGAAAAATAGTTATTTTATGTTTATTGATTATTCCAGCAAGGAGTCTTCCCCAGTTGTCCCAAGCATGCACAAAGAGAATTTTCTGGGAGAACAGGCAGGAAATGGGATGAGCTGGGCATGAAATGAGGAGGCAGTCTGGTGTCCTGTGCTCGCAGGAGGAACAGGGCTGCACAGGCAGCCCAGGAGGACCTTCACTCCCCACCCACTGCCCCGACAAGTGGTAACACGAGCTCTTACAAAGCTGATTTATCTCCCTGAGGGCGGTTCCTGGCTCTGCCCCTGGACAGCCAGGAGATCTCGGTGACAGAATTATATGTCAAGCACCTTTTGGTTTCCTCGGGCTTCACCTAAAGCCATTTCTAATCAGAGAAAAGGCTCCCAGTTGATCTGTTACATTTAAGGTTAGGGTTTGTTTTGCTGTCTGGCATCAAAGACAAAAAATTTCCGGATGCAAACCACAGATTCACTCTCCTGCAATAAAATTCCTGTGCAGATTTTTATTTAGACTCAGCCTAAGACCTGGTTCCCAAGCAGGAAATTTTCAACCTTCTTCACCTTGCTACAGAAACTCGACTTTGAGCACAGCGTGGTGCTTTCAGGACGGATTAGCGGACAAAGGATGTGCTTTCAGGGTGGATAAAGACATCAAAATAAGCAGAAAGGCCACCAAAGAGCTCATCGTGCCCACGCCATTCAGCCTGGCACATGCCAGAGCTCAATGCAGGTTTTTCCTAAGGGACTGAGAGCGCTTCCTCTGTTTTCCACGCATCCCTTCCTGCCACGGACAATGCCGGGCACGGCAGGAAAAGGAAGCACATATGGTTTGCACTCCATGCTGAGGAAAAGGACACAGAGAGGCTGTGGAATTGTCAAGGACCCTCTCACAGCAGGAGCCTGCAACAGAAGCAGGGTTGTGCCTCTTTACAATATATGACATTATGCAGCCCCAGTAAGCATCCTCTGCCTGCTGACTCTTGCATTTCAGTGGGACTCCAATAAATGGCCTGTGATATTCCACGGGGAAATAAAAAAGGATAAACTACCAGCATTTGGAATGTTTGTGGTGCAGCAGTTCGTCTTAGCAAGGTGTATAATAATGAGATTTCCAATAAACCATCACCCAGAGGAATGAGACTTTTTATCTTCTGCGATACCAACACGAGCGGCCACACAACTCACGTGAGAGGCCACGATTGGGCATCTGCACATCCCATAAAGATCAACTCGAGACAAAATGCGATTCTGCCTTTAAAAACATCAACTTTGGGTCTTTTGTTTATCTGCGTCGCAGCAGCGTCGCGCTCATGAAAATAAAACACACGGTCCGTCTTCCAGCATTTACCATCGTATAAAAAACCAAGCCTGGATTCATTCGCTGCCTGCCTGGGGCTGCATTTAAGAGATGTTATCCCTGGCTTGTCCCAGTTAAAGATCTTCAGCCGTGTCATTTATCCAGCTGATGCAGAGTCTGGCTACTGGGCTACCACAGCCAAACAGCCGAGTGCCGTGGAAAAACACCATGAAAAAGAGAAATTGTGTGTCCACCCGTGCAAATCCACAGCCGACAGCCCTGCTAGAAAATGTGCATTGCTACCTCGCTGTCAGCCAGAATCCCGGTTTGGAACAGAGAGCGGGAATGTGGGGGGCGAAAAAACATGACCGTTCTTTACGAGGTCTTTGGTGTCTCTTTTGTTTCCACTCTGTATTTAAAGACAATCTGGGGTCAGGTGCCAAACTGGCTGCGGGTTGGGTTGGTTGCGGCTCCGGCGAGCGCTGCTGCCAAAAGCTTTGTCGGGGTTTTGGCATCACCACCGAGCAGCAGCTCCGGCTGCATCCCCCGGGCTCTTTGTCATCCTAAAACAACGCCTGGGCAAGGAGAGCGTCGTAACCATCTCCTTTTCTACTCCATAGGCTCCTCGTGGCTGGAACGAGGCGTTTTGACGGGAAAGGCAGGGAAAGGGCACCTAACTGCCCACATGGGAGCCAGCAACGAGCACGGGCAGCACTCGGAGCCGCGGGTGTAGATTTAAAATGCGCCGGCCGTGAAGGAGAGAGCTGCTCACACACGATTTGGGATGTCAGGATGCGCCCCGAGGCTCCTCTCCGTCCTGCAGGGAGGACAGGAGCCCCAGGCGCAAACCCGTCAGCTCTGCGGGGTCGGCTGGAGGAGGGCAGGGCACAACTCTGCCCTGAGAGGGGTCACGGCCCTTCAGGGACGCCCGGGGCAGGGGCGGCCGCAGCCGCGCTCGCTCCGCACCCGCGGGCGGCCACACACAAAAGGAGTTTTCCCCCCACCCCTCTCCTATTTAACGGCTCCTCGACCAATCAGCGCCAGGGGCGGGGCTAAACCGGGAGGATTGACAAGCCCCCGAGACCCCGCTCCGGCGCGCGCGGGAAGGGGCGGGGAGAAGCGCGGCCGCAGACCAATCGCCGTGGGCGGGCTGGCGGCTCGGCCAATCAGCGGCGCGGGGGGCGTGTCCCGCCGCGGGGTCAGGCCCGGAGCGAAGGCGCCCGTCGCTCCCTGTTCCTCCCGCTCCGCTCCGCTCGCGGCCGAGCCTGCTCACCGCGGGATCCCTCCGCCTGCGCGCAGCGGCCGCCGCGGTGTGCGCGCCGCTCCGTGCCCCTCCGCCCGGGAGGGATTATTTCCCGCGGTCGCGGCGGCGGGGCGGCCCCGGCGGGGCCGGGGGATGGAGGCA
>VZTR01025601.1:55277-90215 GCA_013400775.1 Chaetops frenatus
TGCGACCCTGAGATCAAGGCCAACAAGCCCGCCGACCTGGGCAGCCTCAGCAGCCCGATGGACGAGGTGGTGCACAGCAAACTCCTGGTGTCCCTCGCCCTGCTCGGCTCTGCCCACCGGGAGGCCGCCGGGGTCCTGTTCCGCACCCTCACCCACATCGACTCTGTTATCAATAACTACGGGCTGCAGCTCAACGAGGGCCGCACGGGGGATGAGTTCCTGTTGCTCTTCACCACGGCATCCAACCACCCAGCATTCAGCTTCCACCAGAAGCAGGTGCTGAGGCAGGAGCTCACCCAGATCCAGAGTCTCATGGTCAGCAGCAGCAAGAATCCCAGCACCTCTACCCTCAACACCATGGCAACCTATCCTGGCTGCCATAAGGTGGGTATCCTGCTTTTTTTTTTTTTTTTTTCCGCGCTGGAATGGCACTGGGCTGTGTCTTCCGCTCTCATTTTGAACCGTGCCCTTAGCACAGGGCTAAATGGCAGCTCCAGGGGCTGGCAGTTGGTTGGTGATGGGGATGGTCAGCTGAGGGCAGAGGGAGGGGATGGATGGAGTTTTTTGCGAGCTTTTTTGTGACATTAGAATGAGAAAGGGGTTCGCAAGCAGATGAACAGCAGCGATACAAGCCTTCCCTGGCTGCTTCTCAAAGCATCTGCTTGGGGGAACGGTCCTGCCACAGCTGCGTGGAAAACCAGTGGCTTAGGAAGGGAAATAAATGCATCTCTGGATAAAAGCGTCTGTTTGAAAGTTCCCCTGGAAAAAAGTTGGAAAGGAGGAGTAGCTGTCCAGTGGCAAAGCATCTTGGTGATTCTGGGTTTTGTTTGGACGGATGTGATGGCAAACATTTGGAGTTGCTGGCGTTAAGCTAAAAGAAATGTCGTTTTGTGTCACTCTGCATCCCTCGGGTATTGATCCTGGTCTCGGGGTTCACCGTCATTAACTTGCTGTTCGTTCATTCAGTTGCCAGGTTAGGCCAGACAGGAACGCTTTAAGATGTGCTGTAAGTCATTAGATATGTGAGTGTTTAATTGCTCTCAGCCCGCTACGAATTTGGGAGTCAAACTCTTGTCTTTCTGCCTGATTTTAACCCTCTTGAAAGTTCAAACTGAGCATCAGCTTAGTGGGTGCTTGTGAAAAGTTAACAGGCTGCAGCCTTTGAGGCTGAGTGGATAATGTGTTACCCTGCTCTTGGGAAAGGTGGTGAACACCCAAAACCTGTGAAAACCCCTGTATTGGAGTAACATCCTAAATAAAGCTGTTTCTGAGGGCTCAGTAGAGGTTTCACTAAGTTGAGCATTGAATTCCAGACTGAGACAGAAATCTGTGCACAGCCTTCCCCTGAATACAAATTTCCTTCCAATTTCATGTTCCTTTAAACACCTCTGCTTTGTAAAATTGAGATGTGTTCAACTTCTTATTTTTCTTGTTCTTCCCTTCCTGTCTTGTGCCTGTTCTTAACCTCCTGTAGCAAGGGGAAAGAACAAGGTATGGGAAGACCTGAAATCTCCATGTGGATAAAATATAGCTGGAAAGAATATTTCACACAGGATGTAGAAGGGTATAATTAAAGCCAGAAAAAAAGCTTCTTTTCAGATACTTAACTACTTGCAGCTTCCCTTGTTCAAATGATGCAGCGACCCTGGGTTGGAAAGGATACACTGTAAATCACATATGAGTTCCCCCAAAATAAGACAAGCAAAAAAAAAAAAAAAAAAAANTAAAATCAGGCAGGAAGGTTTTTGAGAGTCTTCTTTCCGAGCTGCAGGATTTATGGAGCTGAAGAACTCCAGCACTATTTATGTCAATCTAAGATGGACGGAGAATCCATCCTGCCATTTTTCCTGCCAGGAATAAGGCAGCCAGGATCGTTTGATTTTTCTTTTCTTCTGAGCT
The DNA here is from genome assembly GCA_013400775.1 of Chaetops frenatus. NCBI lineage: Eukaryota > Metazoa > Chordata > Aves > Passeriformes > Picathartidae > Chaetops > Chaetops frenatus. The sequence goes on from VZTR01025601.1 coordinate 57,177, forward strand.
CACTGAAGGGTTGTCTCTTTAAAAAAAGCACATTTTTATAGAAATCTCTGTTGAAGAATGTTGGTTGCTAAGTACAGAGTAGTGAGAGGGAACACAAAGGTGACTTTGCCTTCACAGTCTCTGAATGTGCATTTTGTTTGAAGTGATGCAGATTTCCTTAAGATTATTTTTTGTTGTTGTTGTCAGCTGGGTAATTCTGCTACTTTTAGAGTAAGCAGTTGGCTTAAACCAGGAGTTGGATGAAGCAAGTGGAAAAAACAATGTCTTCCTCCATTCAGCCCTGTTTAAAAATGCACAAATAAATTCCAACACCGAGGCCTTGTGGTGTTACCAAGTGATGTTGTGACAATCCTTGTGCTGTTACATCACCTAGAAAAAACAACATCTAGAGAGAAAGTGAGTGCCCTGGGCTGCTGCTTTTCCTTCTTGGAATTGGAGGAGAATTCCCTCCCTGGTGCCAGCACTTTCTCATGGCTCCTGTTGCTTTACTCCAGCGTGAGCCATGCTGAGCTCGTTCTGGAAACTGGGTTTTAAATGGGGGAATTCTGCTCCTCTCCGAGCTCATCCTTAAAGGAACTGGAGAAATGGTCACCATGTGAGGTCCTGCAAAACTCTGGGAAGCTGGGATGGCAGGGATGTGAGATGAGGTGCAAACAGGGAGCTGTTTGTGAGCTGGCTGAGTTATCCCACAGCTTTCCCCTTGGGAGGGTGGGAATAGGGTGGGACTCACTTGTGTAACTGTACCTGCCCTGCTGTTACAATTTCTGATTTATGGTTAACTTGTTTAGTCTGGGAGATGCAACAGGAATCTGAGCACTGCTCTTTGTTCTCCTTGCAGGAACAGATGGGAATGTGCTGTTGCTGCTTAGCTAGCTCTAGTAAAGTATGCCTCAACCTGATATTAGCTATAACTTTTTTCAGAGACCTGGACCTTGCAGTCCTTTTTCTACCTCCTTTTTCACATTTAACAGAGAAATATCTCAAAATCAAATCGACTGAACAGTTGATACAAATTTACTGTAAATATTTCATGATTCCTCAGGTTGCCTTGGGGTAGGTGAACACAGCTGAAGGTGGTCAGTGATGCAAACTGTTTTTTGCTGTTTCCTTTTACTGCCTGCAATTGCTGACTATAAGGAAGCTTAAAACAGCTGCCCATATATTTTTCTTGTGATTTTTGAGATGCTTCTTGTCTTACCTGATTCTTAACTTTGCAGGAAAAGGTGGCTGTGGCTGGCTTTAAGTAGGTCAGTAATTATTACATTCCTAGTTTCTACCTGGTGGTATAAACCGAACATTGTTTCCTTGCCCTAAGGAGGGAAAATGCTGCCCTCTCTCCATTGCCTTGGACGTGTGTGAGGATGGGGTCATGGAATGTCCTGAGTTGGAAGGGACTCACAGAGATCACTGAGTCCAGCTCCTGGTCCTGCCCAGGACATCCCAGCAATCCCCCGCTGCTCCTTCTGGCCCCCACAACTCCCTGGCAGGAGGGGCAGTGAGGGGGGGTCGGGCTCTGCTCCCAGGGAACAGGGACAGGAGCAGAGGGAGCGGCCTCAGGGGAAGCTCAGCTTGGGCAGCAGCAGGAATTTCCCCATGGAAAGGGAGCTCAGGAACTGGAACTGCCCCGGGAGGTTTGGAATCCCCATTCTTGGAGGTGCCCAGGGAATTCCTGGAGGTGGCACTGAGAGCTCTGGGCTGGGGACAAGGTGGGAATTGGTCACAGGTTGGACTCGGTGACCTTGGAGGTCTTTTCCACCCTCAGTGATCCTGGGATTCTCTGCTGGGGTGGGTGGCAGGTGGAAACACAAATCTGAGCTTGGATTCTGTGATCTACATAGATACTGGACATCATCATCTGAATCTCTGCATGGGCTTTCCCTCTCAAGAACTCCACTGTCAGTAACTCTGAGGACAGAACTTCAGAGAAGTTATTCATGAATCTGTCACTCTGTTTCCTGGAGTTGTTTCGTCTCCTCATTGAGATCGTGCTGTAAAACCAGGGAAATAAGAGAATGCTTTGGGTACTCAGCACCTGCTCTGCTGTGACAAGAGCTCTTCAGAACAGTCAGGGTGATGAGCTGTAGGTTTAGATCAGATATTAGGATGGAATTCTTGGCTGTGAGGGTGGGGAGACCCTGGCACAGATTCCCAGAGAAGCTCTGGCTGCCCTTGGATCCCTGGAAGTGCCCGAGGCCGGGCTGGACAGGGCTTGGAGCAACCGTGGCAGGGGCTGGAATGAGATGAGCTTTCAGGTCCCTCCCAACCCAAACCTTTCCATGATTCTGTGATGATGATGCTGATCTGGTTGTGGGTTCAGACCTCTGCAGAGCCAGGGTCAGAAATATTCACCCTGAGTGCAGTTTGTTTGCAGCTGAAGGGAAATTAGGGGCAGTGACACCGTGGTTATGTGGCTGTTTTGGGTTGGTATCTTGTGAATGAGAAGGAGGCTTCTTGCCCAGTCAGCTTCCAAATACTGCACCAATGGCTATTTCAAGTTTATAGCATAAGGTACTATTTTTCACTCATGCTAATTCCATAGGCTTCTCTCAAGCTTCCAAATAATTCAAGGCTCTGCATTGGGAGCTGTGGAGTTGCTCTGAGGGATCCATTTCAAACACCTCCACCTGTCTGCACTGTTTGTCTCAGGAGCATGAATGGACATAACTCCATTGAGAAATATTCTGATATTTTTATTTCACCAATGGAGTGATGAGTTATAAAAAACCATGACTTGCTGGGTTGAAACTGAGTCCTCAAGCCCTCACAGAGAAAGCAATGCAGTTATTAAGTGATCTGTGTCAGCTGTCTTTATGGCTTTTTTTTTTTTTTTTGAGCTTTGTAAGGATAGAATAAATCATGACAAACTTAATTTTTAGCCTCTTTGAGGGTATTTCATGGATTTAGCAGATGACCATGTTGAGAGCAGTTTCTGGCTGGGATTAGAGGTGTTTACTCACTGATATCAGGAGTTGCTATCTCAGAATGATCTCACTTTCCAAACCACATGAATCCAACCTCAGGAGCTTTAGGGACAGGCCTTATAGCCTCCAGCTGGTGACATTGCCAAGCCCTGCATGTCTTTTGCACATCCTTTGAGAATTTTGGGTATTCCAGGCAACATGGATTGCACACACCTCTTGATGTTCCACTTAAAAAATGTGAAGCTTCCCCTTCTGGGTGTTTTTTTACTCATGGTTTTGTTTGAAATGTAATAAAACGGTTCAGTCTCAAACCTGCAATATTTTCAGAAATGAGCTTTAAATATAAAGGAATCCTTGGAGGACAGTGGTCTTGGGTAGTAACAATATTAATTAGCACCAAATTCACTTTGCCTAATCATATGTTCTGTGCTGAACTTGAATTTAGGAACCTAAACAAGTTTGTTTGGGAAATGCACCGTGCATCCAAACATCAAGGACAGAACAGCCAAAAAAGAGTGTGTTGAGCTAATAATGTTGATGTTTTTTCCATGAACTGTTTTTCCATTTATTTTTGCATGGGCTGAATGAAGTTTTTGTTTTAAGAGTGCATTCCACTTCACTTTTTAAATTTACTCTTTTTTCTACTAATTACCTCGTAACTGGTAGTTGTCGGTGAAGCAACACTGAAGTCTCATTCTTGTGGAATAAAGATTCCTGTTGGAAGGTGTTGGATGTTTTGGGCAGTACCAGATCCTAAATGTTTTAATGGAATCAGTGCACGAGCCGGAGGAGATCCTGCAGCAGATCCTGTGAGGAGAAGCAGAGCCAGCAGTAGTTTCACCACACCTCACAGGCATTCCAGGGGCTGACTTCAAAGGTGCTGAACAGCAGCCTTGTTTGGAAGGCTTTAACCATTTGGTTTAGTGGGTTTATAAATGTTTGAGTTGCTAAAACTGAGATCCTGTCACCTTCAGTGACAGTAGGTACAGCCCTGCCTCTTCCTGGCAGGGCAGAGCTCGACTTCTTCTGTCATCTTTAATATTCAAATACTCCACTGTCCATTTACTTGCTCTTTAGTGCTTTTTAGCTTTAAAAGAAGCAAATATAGTCCCACGAACATAGATAAGATTTCTCAGAGCCCACAGATTTTATTAGAGAGATGCTGGATCTAATTTGTCTGTGGAAAGAGAACCATTGTCACACTTCCACTCAGATTTGACTTCAGTCTTGGAGCCAGTTGAATTGAAGCTGTTCCCTCCTGAGGTTTGAAATGGGTATCAATTTGAGCAAAAGGATGTTGATATGGTTCAGGTCTGTGTTTCTTTGCATGGGGTTTGTAATGAGCAAACTTTTAAATTCCTTGCTCTTGCCTCATGCTGAACCAGAATTTTTCCATTGATTCCATTGGGATAATTATCCAATAATCAGCATTGGAAGGGATAAACCTTTTAACAGGTGTTCAGGCCAATACAGGATTTCAAGGGTTTTGTAAATAGCTGAAGTGATCCAGAAATAATCAGATCAGCTACTTAAGAGCAAGATCTTAATTTTGATTACAGACCTGCCAAGTCCCAATGATAAATAGTGAAAGTGAACACTTTTTATGTGTATTCTGAATTCTTCTCCAATGTCTTCTTCTTTTATCACCGTAAGTGGAAGAAAGAAGGACATTGAGAGGCTGGAGGGTGTCCAGTGAAGGGAATGGAGCTGGAGAAGGGGCTGGAGCCCCAGGAGAGGCTGAGGGAGCTGGGAAAGGGGCTCAGCCTGGAGCAAAGGGGGATCAGGGGGGACCTTGTGGCTCTGCACAACTCCCTGGCAGGAGGGGCAGTGAGGGGGGGTCGGGCTCTGCTCCCAGGGAACAGGGACAGGAGCAGAGGGAACGGCCTCAGGCTGGGCCAGGGGAGGTTTAGGTTGGATATTAAGGAAAATTTCTTCATGAAAAAGGTGCTGAGGAATTGGAATGGGCTGCCCAGGGAAGTAGTGGACTCACCATCCATGCAAGTGCTCAAAACCGTGTGGATGTGGCACTTGGGGATATGGTTTAGTGGTGATCATGGCTGGACTTGGTGTCTCAGAGGTCCTTTCCAACCTTAATGACTCTGTGCTTCCTCGATTCTGAGTAGTTTTATTACACTCAAGCCATTACTTAAGTGAATATTGGAGGAGGGGAAGGAGGGAGAAATAGAATTCAGTGGATTTATGACCTATCAGATAATTTCTTAGTGAGTTGTTGCAGAAGAGACAGGGGTGGTTAGCTTTTGGTGGCATCAGGTGAAGAAACAGGCTCACATTTGTACATCAGTGCTGGGATGTGGAGCAGCAGTGTCTGCTCCAAGGCCTGGTTACAAGCAGGGATTTGTTTTGATTTCATTTTGAATGATTGGTTTGTAAAATTCAGATTTGATGAGTCCACTAACTCTATGGTAGATTTATGTTCCTACTATTAACGGTGTTCACAATTCTTTAAGCAAAGGGGTTTTTGTGGAAACTAGTCTATAAAATCCAACCCAGACTTATTTTGGTCCATCTGTTCCCCTGAATTCATGAGGAGCCTCGGAGCAGGTGTGATTGTCCCGTGATGTTTAAGCACCACATGCCTCATTTCATTCCAGAGAGTCTCCCAGGACCAAACCATCTGATCCATTATCCATTATCCCATTTCTCTGTGAATTGCCTCTTCACCCTTTGTGTTCCTCCTCTAGGAGAAAAGGTGTATTTTGTATCTGTTGAAAAAATGGAAGCACCTGGCTCTTACAGCTTTTTTTGGCTGTTGGAACCACTTGAATTTTAACACAAACCAAACACTTCCAGCTGCATCCACATCCCAGTCCAACAAAGCAACTGAATATGTGGAAATTGAAGTGATGAGCACTTCACTGGGTATGTGGAAATTGAGGGGGGAGGGTATTTGTGAGCACTTCTTAACCATCCTCGTGGAATAGCCTGACTCTTCCAAAGGAGAAGGTTGGAATTTTCTTCTGCTGGTGAGAGAACAGTCAGATGTTTGGATATGTGAGTAAATGCAGGACTGGTGCCTGAGGCAGTGGTTTCACAGGCAGCTGGGCAGACTGGTGACTTGTTACTACCAACAGGAAGGTGTTTGCTCAGTCCTGCTCCTCCTGGGCTTGTCTCAGTGGATTTGGAGTTCCAGATCCCTGCATTGGTTGCTGTTGTCTCCAGCTTGGATTTAGCCTGATGAACAATCATGTGGTGGCAGACTGACAGCTGAGTGATAGCAAGGTGTTTCAATTCAAATTGTTTAAAAACCTGAATTTGCCCTTTCAGTGGGAATGAGCAGCTTCTCTGCCTGAGCTTGCAGGGTCCATGTCCTTGCCATCAAGCTTCTCCTGGAGCATTGTTGCCAACAGGATTGCACCATGTTAAAGACCTTGGTGTTAACCTCAAATAAGCTGCTGTTAATACTCAGTAATATGAACCTGGCAGGACAGGAGTTGAGTGGTTTTTACCCCCTGGAGTCACTGTTCCAATTCCTGAGCTCACTCATACATGTTACCTGCTCCTGGAAGGCAGTTTATGGCTAAAACCCCCCTTTTTTAAAGGAGAATTTCAAAGCCATTATGGACAGAAACATTTCTCAATTTATCATTGGCCATTGTTGAAAACATGGAAAACTTTCCTTGTGTGATCAATGGGAGAATGTGTTTGTGTGGCTTGGAGCTCCAGGACCTCACTTAACTCCTCATTGCTCCTATATGTTGTTTGCTTTTCCTGTGTAATACATGACCTAAATTTCTTACCTAACCAAAATCCATATTTTGTCCCTCAGCTCCCATATCATTGTTCCATGTGTCCATGGTGCTTGGGTAGAGGCTGTGTTGATTTTTTTTTTTTTTTTTTAAATTTTTGGCTCCACTTCAAACTAAGTCAGCAAATACTTTGCTATTAAACCATGTATTTTCTGTGCTCTATTTATTTTTCAAAGGAACAGATAATTGCTGTTTTGGTAAAACTCTGACCACATTAAGTTTGACTCCTATCAGTCCTGTTATTTTTATGAAAGGCTTTGCTGTATTCAGTGTTAGCAAAGCTAACAGTTACCCAGCTTCCCAGATTTCCCCACTGGCTGGGATAGAGCCACTTCAGGCAGCAGAGGCTGAAAGAGCAGCACCACCTGTGGGAAGTACCTGGCGCTTTTTTTTTTTATTTTCCTGTGTGCTTTTGGATGGATTGAGAGCTTTCTACAGCTGCTTTTGCTGTCCCAAGAAGATCTGAGCCTGTTAGAACCTCTCTGGTGCTGGGAAGGAAATCACAGAATTAACTAGTGTGGAAAAGACCTTTGAGATCAAGTCCAACCTGTCACTGCACTCTGGGGGGGAAAAAAGGTTGGGTTTGGATGATGACAGGTGAAAATGGGAAAAATGTGATAATGGCAAAATTCTAGCAATGAATTCTGTTCCCTTGGCATGTTTGTCATCAACCCCTGGGTCAAAGCAATTGTTTCTCTTCCTGGTAACTCCTTGGGGTGGAGGACTCCAGGGCAGCATTCAGTGAACCTTCTGAATAATCTGTGTTGGGAGGGATCCACTTTTCAGTAGCTGATACCAGTTTGGATCCTGCCATCATTACAACGGAGAGTGAGGCAGAGAAGAATTCCCTCTGAGCCTCAGTCACTCAGCAGTGATCAATTTTCTTTGTTATTTTCAATTCTGGCTTTAACTTGAAATGCAAGAGACAGCAGGGTTTGCATCTGGAAAATCAGAAGTCCATCTGTGAGCCAGATGCTTTGCTGTGGAGGGAGCAGATCAAAGGATCCCAGGATCATCAAGGTTGGGAGAGACCTTAAAGCTCATCTCATTCCAACCCCCTGCCCTGGGCAGGAACAGCTTCCTCCAGACCAGCTTGCTCCAATCAAAAATGCAACATTAGAGTGGAGTAAAAATAGTTTTAAGAATCTTTTCTGCTCCAGTTGTAGCTTTTAGAGGTGTTGAAGAAGCCTTCAGGTCAGTGTGGTGTGAAAGGAATTCCTGAGCAATGCAGTGAAGCCATGGAGAGGTGCATCAGAGGGTTTTCCTTCTCCCTGGCCCTCCAGGAAATGCTGTGCTGGGGATAAAATCAGGCAGAATATTTATTTTATTAATTCTGGACTTGCTGCTGGTTTTGATTGCTCTTCATGGATCATTTCTGCTGATGTTCTCAAATAATTTCTGTAGAAAAATCCAAAGTCTTCTATTCAAAGGTCTGGTGCTGTTTCTTCTTAGACCTTGAATGATTCATGGGGTTTTTTCCTGCATTTATAAAATGTCACTCCTGTGGTTTGTTATTATGTATGGCCTGAACATTCCTGGTTTCTGTGATGCCAATTTATCCATCTTCACTGTGGCCTGTGACTGCCTCAGAAAATAAGCCTTGAACAGTTCTGGAGTTGCACATGTTTATTCCTTAATGGCATCTTGGCTTTTTCAGAGATGTTACAGCTCTAAAAGGTCCAAAGCAATTTGCTCCCTGCTTCTCTGAACCTTTATCTCCTTGGAATGCCTCGTGCTTTATTCCAAATCCAGTTTTTCCTGAGAAGTTGTTTGTTCTGAGCCCAAACCAGGGATTTCAGGAGTGTTCAGTTATGGAGAACATTCCTTCCTGAATTTACCTGATGCTGAGTTTCTGCAGCTGAATTTGGACAGGTCCTTCCTTTAAAGCTTTTCCCAGTGTTTCTCCCAACCCTCCCAGGACAATATCTCCTGCAGTTCTGAGCTGATGGGTTATTGTTCCTCTGTTTGGCTTGGCCTCAAGTTAAAAAAAAAAAAAAAAAAAAAAAAAAAAAAAAAGAAGAAGGATTAAAAAAACCTGCTGTTACTATTTTGGAACTAAAACTTTGATTTGCAAACCACTTTTCATTATTTCACTTTCCCTAAACAAATCCAAACCGTTGCAGTATCGTGATGTTTAAGTCAGTGGAAAAAGTGATTTCAAAATTTGGAATGGAAGCTTTAAGCAGTGGGATTCAGTGGTTCTAACACCATTCAGCTCCCTAACAAAGTGCTCCATTTGGAACTAATCAGAGCTTTGTGATTTTTCTAGGCCAATTTGGAACTGCTTTGATGTGCGACGGGATCAGATAGTATGAGCTCAGGCAGACAAGACATATGGGCTAAATTAATCCTTAGCAAGTCTAGGAAAATTAAATCTTTATGGAAAAAAAATGGAGGTTATGTATAAACAAAATGCAAATTATAAGCTGCACGCGATGCTTGTTGTAAGGAGAGTGGAGAGGAGGGAATACAAGATAAGAGGCAATAAATTGTAACAAACTGCTTGTTCAGAGATTTGCTGGAGCTCTGTGGCTGCTCTTGCTCAGCTTCAATCAATTCTGAGTCTTTATATTTCTGATTGTTCCCAATATTTGGAACCTGCTTGTCCAGGGTAACGCAGCCCTGCTGGAGCTCCTTTCCCAGCTTGCTCCTCTGTGCTGTCCCTTTGCCAGGAGGATGGTGCTCAGCCCTCTGGAACTTCCTCCCAGCAGCCCTGGGCTGGAGGGAGAGTTTAATGAGCTCCAGGAGAGAGGCTGTGTGAGATAAGCTCAGCTAAAGACTGACTTTGGCAAGGAAATTTCAGTTCTTCCCCACCCTCCCGCCGAGCTTGGAGTTTAGTGGTTGGTCTCAGTGAAAGCTTGGTGTTAAGTTTTGTTATTGGTGGGAAGCTGTGCTGAAGAAATTCTGTATAATTAGATAAACACAATGCTTTTGCATCTATATATATGAAATAAACTTTCTTTTTTTTTTGTCAAGAAGTAGTGCTGAAGAGGAAAGCACTACCTGTAACCCTCCTTTCTCCTGACACCCATCAGCCATTCTGGATTGATTTCTTTACACACAGAAGCTTTTTTTTTTATGGATGTCAAGTATACAGAGCCTTTCACTTGTTCTACTGCCTGAAAGTGTGTATAAATCTATAAATGTCAGTCTTAAATTGGAGCTTACAATAGGTAATTGTATGGAGTGGGGCTGTGCTATTTCTGACTTGCATTGTGTGTGCTGACTGATGGCAACCTGGAATGGGAGGGTGTGCAAAGTATTGTTTTCAGCAGAAATTGTCCCAGCTCAGGGCACTGTGTCAAGTTAGCAGGGTCTGAGAGAGCCTTTTCCCTCAGAGGGACCTGGAGCTGCTGGTTTTGAGTTACCCTGAGTGAAGGAGAACTAATTTTGTTATGGCAAGATGCACATTTTCTCCTGTGATTTGTGCCAGGCTCGAATCCATGTGAAATTCTAATTACAGCTCTCCCTACCAGCAGTTCAGGTTGATTCCAGATGTAACAATTGAATTTCAAGTCACACAGTTACTCTGAGTAGTTACTAGGAGTGTTTTTGTTGGTCTGAACTCCCTCTTAAAAGAACCTTTTCCTCTTCAAGGTTCTTAAACCCATTTTTGTTTTGATGCTGCAACTTCTGCTTGAGCATTGTCAGTATAGAAGTTTCTATTGAAATATGATCATGACAGGTTATTAAATGGCAAAGACAAGAAAATAGGGGTTTGCTAAGAATTTTTCATTGCAATCTGTGTGGAAATACTTGGGAATGCCTTGAGTCTCATCCCTGGAGAGGTAATGGAGCCCCATGGAGCCACTTCCTGCTCCCCTGGCACCGGGATGGGGGGAGAGTGAAAGTGAGGAAACTCCTGGATTAAGATGAAGACAATTTAACAGGGAAAACAAAAGTCACATGAGCAAGCAAAGCAAATGAATCTATTCCCCACCTCCCATGGATGGGCAAGGTTTGGCCATCCCAGGACAGCAGGGCTCCCTCACGGGTCATGGTGACTTGGGAGGGGTATTGGGGTCACTGAATATTGGGATCACTGAATGTCCCTTGCTTCCTTCTTCCCCCAGCTTTCCATACTGAGCATGGTGCCACAGGCCTGGAATATCCCTTGGATCAACTGTGCTCAGCTGGCTGCCTGTGTCCCCATCCCACATCCTCGTGCTCCCCCAGCCTCCATGCTGGTAGGTTGAGGTGAGGACCCAAAAAGGCCTCAGCTGTGTCAGCCATGCTCAGCAGGAACCAAAACATCCCTGAGTTATCCAGAGCTTCCAGCACAAATCCAAACCAGCCTCACACCAGCTACTATGAAGAAAATTAACTCTACCCCACCCAAAAGCAGCACAGTGACATAACATAAAAATGACATTTTCCAAGAGCCCTTTTCTCCAGTTTCTTTTGTGGAAAAGTTAAAATCTGTGGCGTGCAGAGGTTAAAGGTCTTGCAATCTGTCTCCAATTGACTGCTGGGTGACTATTGTTTAAAAAAGAATTATGCTGTAAGTAGCTTTTTAGATTAGCCAAAATAATCTCAGTTAGTGAATAGCTGCTGACTGAAAGCACTTCCCTGAACTGTTACTTGGAGAATATCAGGAGCAACACCCTCAGTTTTAAAAGAAGCCAACTTCTCCTGAGTGCCTTCCCAGGGGATCCCTCACTCCAGCAAAGGTGTGATGTTTGTGTATTCCCTCCTTTGATTTTAATGGATTTTTGTACTTTTCTTTCCAGGTCACTCCAAGGTCTGAGACCCCCATCAACAGTGTCAGCAACAGTTTGGAAAATGTGCTCCACACATCCACACATTCCATGGAGGAGTCACTACCCAAGAGGCCTTCGGGGAAACACTCCAAAGGTGTGTCCTTCTCCTCCTGCTTGCTTCCAGTAGGGAACCAGCTCAGATCCTTGCTGGTGCTCAGCTTCATTTTCATTGGCAATGGAGGCTGGAATTTTGCTGCTTTACTTCTGGGTTGGCTTGAACAAAGGAAGTCACAGAAGGGTTTGTAGGAAGTGTGAGAAATGGGCAGTGAGAGGGGAGTATCCTGAGTTTTCCATTGGGAAATAAGCAAGAAGGTGCTTTGAAATACCTTCTTTTGAAATACCAGCTTAGCTCTCATGGAATATTCTCCAAGAGTGGATATCTTGGACATTCCACCTCTCAGCAATTTATTTCTTGGATGAAGTATATGCTGTCGAGTGTTGCTCAAAGGTAAAAAGCATTTAAACATTTTGGCTGCCACTTCCACCTTTCTCTTGCTTTCCCAAGTGAGAAACTGAGGGAAGAGAAGTGGAAGGAGAGAGATCTTGCACCTTTCTGTGTTACAAAATAAATCTGGTTTTTGTAATGCTATATTGCATGCTGACCTGGCTAAAAACTGGGCTTAGCAAATCAGGGTTAATTATTCCATTTCCACACTCCAGGCTCTGATGGCAAATATGCAAATGTCCAGGTTAAAATGTGACTTACAGTGTTTTTATTTAATGCATTTAAAAAAATCAATGGTAAATGAGGAAATTATTTGAACTGGGAGCTGCTCTTTGTGCAGAACAGCTTTTGTGAGCCCTGAAGGGCAGAATTAATCAGGAGAAATATCTGCCCTCACATGTTGCCTTCAAATGTCATTAAAAATATTGCCATGCACCATTTAAATTTTTTAATTTGGAATTTGTCTTCTGAGTTCTGTTTCCTTCTCTGCCATTAGCTTCCTACAGAACTTTGCAAATAAAGTTTGATACCACAGAAATTCAAGAATTTCAAAGCACATCTTCATTCAGAGGATCTGAGAGGATCCTCAGAGGAGCTCAGAAAAGGGTTAAATGTCCCAAGAAATGTTGACTTGCCTCCACCAGCCCTCCTTTTCTGTGACACACTGCACTGTAATCCCAGAAGTGTAAGGAGCAGTCATTTTTTACAGCACAGTAATGCTGGAAGTAGCCATTTCTCCAGCTGTAAAAACCATCAGGGTAGAGGAAAACGCAGCACTAAGCAGAAGCATGGCTGGGTTTGTGGCTTTCATCTGATTAAAAATAGGACAGGGTTCAACACTGTTTTCATTTGTACTCAGTGATTGCTATTCCAGTACCATATATGCTAAGATTAGTCATGGTACGCTGTGAAAATTAATTAGGTTTTGCTCTGATTTGTTTTTCTCTTATAGAATACCTGCCTCGTGTTCAGTTTAATTTACAGACTGCCTCAGTGATGTCTGGGAAAAGGGGGTGTGGAACAAATGCTGATATTCTGCTTCACCAGCAGTGTTGGATTCCCCTTGATATTTGATGATCTGTCTTGGAGTTGTTTCTTTAGCTTGGAGTGCAATTTAGGATTATTTGCCACCTGAATCCACTGTTCCTGACTTATAGTCCTCATTTTCATAGCAAACCCAGCTCTTAATTTAGCAGGACCCACTAACTTTTTAACCTGGAGCACATAAAATTGTCATGAAATCATGGGATGCTTGATTTTCATGTTGTTATTTTTTAGTGAGCCTAGTTTCAGACGGCTTGACAGGACAGGATTTCTCCCCAGAAATAATGAGGTACCCAAGGTCATCATTCCTCTCCTGGCAAAGCCCTGGAGCTGGAAGTGTCTCAGTTAAAAAAGGCTGGAGCTGAAACATGAGAAAGAAAAGAAAAATGAGAAAGGTGCAGTATTTGTTGTGCTTAGCTGGATTAGAGACAGTTTGTATTAACCCAGGGAATGTTTTTAATCCTGATTTGGAGAAATGTCAGTAATGTAACTTGCTCTCCACAGCTGAACAGTGACTGGGGTTGTAGTAACTTGGACCTGAAAGCTCTCAGTGACTGTGTTTTCCTTAATCCACCACTTTTGGCATCAAATATTTGAGTTTGTAGATGGAGAAGAGGCGGGAAGAGAGGAGCATTTTGCTGGATCCTCTCAGTGGCAGTGTGTGTGCTCTTGGAAGTGGTGCCTGGGACTGTTCCTACAGCTTCGTGCAGAGACTTGTCAAATACCTGGGAATAATTGCAGCAGAATTGTGCTGCCTCAGGAAATGAATTTATACCAGGAGTGTCAGCCTGAGAAGTGCACAAACCTTTGCTTTTACCTCAGAGGCCCAGCTGGCTGTGGGAGCACTTGCCAGGCACTAAATTAGAAATTATGGAATGATTTGGATTGGGAAGGACCTTTAAGATTGTCTAATTCCATGGGCAGGGACACCTTTCTCAAGCTCAGGTGCTGAATCCATGCTGCAATACCCAAGTTGTTGAGAGTGGTGACCAGCAAACTCTTGGTTTTTTATCAGATTTCCTCAGTTTTTTCCTGCTGTTTCTCCAGGCTTAAACCCCTTTGTCCCTCTGTACATATCAGTGGTAAAATGGGATAAACCAGGTGGGCATTGCTGCCAAGTGAAAATTATGGCACAGGGAAGTTCCTGTACCTGCTGCCATAAATATTCTGGGGATCTGTGCTCTATCTGGGCTTTGCTTTTTGTAAAATGAAGTTTAAAAATTTGCCCTGTGCAAGTTGAGAAAAAAATACAGATGGGTTCTGACAGATGTGAAATCCAGCAACTGTAACACACAGTGTAAATTGTGCTTTTTATTCCTATTTTGATCAGTGATTTAGGGCTGTTCAAAGCTGTTTTCACAGATGTGGGATTATTTTAACTGGAGGTAACTTGGGAAGTGGAGGCTTTCCCTGTTCTCAGGAACTGGCTGTTGTTGTGCTGGAAGCTGCAGTCAGGCTTGTTCACAGGTTTTGAGGCACTGACAGATCTCACTGGTCAAGCAGAACAGAGATAAGCACAGATTCTTGGGTTACATGTAATTAAAATTCCAAGGGAGATGTGTTGCTTTCTGTCTCTCTTCCCACTGTTCCTAGAATGTAGTCAGGTTTTAATAATGCTTTTGACACCAATTGAACAAAACAAATTCAAATAAAGGTTGGGCATATTTTTGTCTCCTGAGCCATTCCCAGTAGCAAGGTGGTTAAAAAAAGTCATGAGTTAAAATTGCTTTTTACTATTTTGTTTTGCAGGCAATCCTCTGCTGGTAGCAAAGAGAAATTCAGGAAACTCCATTTTTATTCCAAAGTTCAGGAAGAGCTATGTGACCCATGGGAAGCCCCATGCACAGAGCTAATTTTTAACAAGCCTGTGGATGCAGAGTTGGGGTAATTCCCAAAAGAGAGTAGTTCTGGTTATCACAGCTGAATGAAAAAAAAAATCAGCTTATTTTTATTTGTTAAAAAAAAAAGCAATAGGAATTTTCCATGCTCCAGAGATGTTGTTAATTACTCTTTTACTGTAAGGTTCCAAGGATTTGGCCATTAGGTAGATAGCACTGGAGGCAAGTCCTGCTCTCTGCATGTGACATATTTTAGCAATGTATTAAACATGCTCAGTGACCACAGCATATTTTCCAAAATCACAGAGGAATGAAGTGCATTAGACCAGATGTTGAAGTGCAGAACAAAAGAATCTTTATCATAAAGACAACATAAGTTACAAATATCCCAGGACAGAGACTGTGCAGGCTTCATGCTGTCACTGCTCTCAGTGCTGAGTAAAATCCTGATTTGTCACAGCCTCTGGGTGAAGTTTCCTGCCCTGGAGGTTTAGAAGTTGCTCATCCCTTTGCTGGTGGCACTTCCCCTGTCCCTCCCTGCAGGGCAGCCTGGACAATGATTTCCTCGACTGAAAAAGTCTCATCTTCTGCAAAGTGACAGCAACTCTCCTATTCTTGTGTTTCCTGTATATTTATCTTGCCTTTCCGCTGTTGCCACACAAAACCCTCCAAATTGTCTCCACGCCAGCCTGATTTCAAATGAGGCAACTGTTGAAATCTGATCCTTCTAGAGTGAAGCTGAATCATAATTCTCGCAACACAGGATCTAAGGATAGGCACAAACTCCTTCTGGAGAGTGAGGAGTAAAGCTTTGACATGGAAAATGGGGGCAGGAGGCTTTATTCTAAAAATCTCTTCTCCATTTAGCTCTGCTGAGCACAGGAAAACCAATTGCTTAATTGAAGGGATACTCTTGAGTCCACACAGAAGGTCCTGCAAAGCTTTGGTGTGCCCCAGACTCAGATAAATACATGGAATAACACATGGCTGACTGCATAAAAGTCTGTGGACATGAAGGAAAACCAGCTCTAAATGCATCTCAGGAATATATTGATTTAGTTTTCAGTCACTATTAGGATGTAAATCTATTCCTGCTTGCAGTATTCCCCTTGAGCCCAGGTGGGATGAGTTGGAGGTGGCTTTTGGTGGTTGCCACGTGCAGCAAACGTTGGTATCTGAATTAGTTCATGACAATAGTTAGCAGAAATGTGTGATGTCAGCCTTGTAGAACTTCTTGCCACTATTTTTGCCGCTCTGTTTTCCTTGGCAAAATGTGTTTGCACGGTCTTGCACCTTTTTTTGTCTCCCACTTCCTCAACTCATTCTTTTTCCATAAGAAACCAGGCTGCAGGAGCCCTCCCAGTTTAATGGCGATCGACAGCCTTTCCCTCCTGAGATGTTTGACACCAGTTGTTCAGTCTACTGAAGGCAGGCAGAAAAATACAGGGGGAGGGAAAAAAACCCCTCTGAAATCTATTTTATTCAGGTCCAGACTTCAGAGAGCCTTGTTGTGCATCAGTTGTGCAGCTGGATTATTCTATTTTTAAGTAACTACATCATCTCCAACAATATTGGGTCAACTACTGGTAGGGTAGGGCTTAAAGAAATATTTAGGCTATGATAATCCTGCAGGAAAAATCTCCCTCTCCCAACTGTATATAATTTTTCAGCTGTTTGTGTATGTCCTTGTTCATTTTCCCTCTGAAGGGAGAGCTCTGTTTCTAAACTTGTGCAATGTAGGTTGAGATCACACACCAGGCACTGCGTTCCTGACCTTCTGTCTCTGCCACATGAGTTGTTTGAGGAGTATCAAGTATTTCGAGTGAATTCTAGAAGTCAAACCCAAGGATTAGTGTGCTCCAAAAAAACATGTTTGGATGTTGCATATTTTCCCCTGTGCTAGGAGATTTTTGTATGTTAAGGAATTTCTTGATGATGCATAAATCACGTTGCTCAATCTGGAGTTGGGAGTTCAGTTCAGGTTGGAGGTTTGATTTTGCAATAAAGATAATATTCAAGTTTAGGGTTTAAAAAACCATCAGAAATGTTGCATTTCCCCTCAAGTTTTTATTGATAGCTCAGTTGTCCTCTGCTTACAGAAGCCCATTTTATGTCCCCAAAGCCAGGGTGAGTGGGTTTATAGAGCTGGGAGTGGAGCTCCTCACTCCTGGGGCTGCACTTGGACTCTGGCAAATTGATGTTGTCAGCTGTTAATAAGTGAACTTTTATCCTCTCTCAAGGCTGGAATCATTGTTTCTTTGTCACCCTCATTGCCTCCTTTTCCCTGTAATGAGCCTTGGCAGGAGAGATCTGGGGTGGCTGGGACAGGAGGGAAAGGGAGAGCAGGGAGCATGGACACTCCTCTGACTGGATGGGAAGCTGGCTCCTGGCTGCAACGACTGTCACAACCTTTTGTGCAGATCTCAAAATGCTCCTGGCTGCAACAACTGTCACAACCTTTTGTGCAGATCTCAAAATGCTCCTGGCTGAGGTTTGGAATCCATGGCCCCCATTTCTTCCCTTTGTGCTCCACAGGATGAACTCCCAGGTCACCCCTTGGCCAAGAGCTGCAGTGGAAATGATGTTCTGTGTGCCTCTTTTGGAGTTCATATCACAGAGAATTCCCTCATTTCCTCTGAGCAGTTTTAGTTGTTTCTACACCATCTGCCTTGATCCCACATTCCCCTAAAATAATGGATATCAAGCATTTACCTGAAGCTGCTGAGTGCTTCTCTAACTTTGGTCTTGTTTGGACTTCCTGCTTGTTTTTCCTCAGTGAGGAGGTGGAATCACTCTGCTTGGGCAGCTGTTGGTCCCTACCTAATTAACTGCTGAGCCTCTTGATTAAATCCATTCAAATCTGACAGAGCTCTTTAGAGATTTTATTTACAGTGGTGTCTGGATAGAAGAGACTCATTCATGCTTCCTCCAGGAGAGGTGAGAACAGCTGAGGTACAGCCTGGATCTGTGAGAAATAAGGCTTTGTTTTGCTCCTTGGTAATCCAGAAAATCCCAGAATTTGTGTTGGAGGGGATCTTAAAGCTCATCTCATTCTGCCCCTGCCACCTCCCACTAGCCCAGGTTGCTCAGAGCCCCCTCATTCATCTTGCTTTTATTTATCCCTGTGTTAAATAAAGATTTGTGTACTGGGCAATCCAATTTCCTTCTTAAACATTAGGAAATGGGCAGTTTTCTGCTACAATAGGATTTAACGAAGAGCACTTAATTTGGAGTACTCTGAAGTCCATTCAGTTTGGCTTCAGTGGGAGTTGGATGATACTTTTGTTTGTAATTAATTTAATCAAGCTACTTGGAAAAATTTAAATCCTAAGAATAGGATGCTGGTAAATCCAGCTGTGCCAAAGATTTTTACCTCGCTGTAGTGCAATCCTCAGGTACATTCCTGATCTTGGATAAGGACAGTGTAGTCATCAATATCTCCTGTGAGATTATAATCTCAAATTTAATATTATTTACTCTTTTCCATGGCTCCCTCAGGAGGCCACACATAGATTGTGCATTCCTAGAAGGATTCTCCCATTTCCATGTCTTTGGAGTCCTGGAAGTGCCTTCAGTGGCACAGGAGTTGTTAATGAAGGTGAAATTAATGGCCATTACCTCAACAGCTCTGGAAGCAGCAGCATGACCTTCTCCCTGTAATGGAAACAACAAAGCAACTTCAGCTTTTAATTAAAATTGCATTAAATGGTGAAAAGCAGTTTTTCTCACATCTTAATGGTAATAGCTTCATGCAGCCCATCTTCTGAGGCAGCAAAAAGGTGTTGGGAGAGCTTTTCCTGTGGTGGAACTAATGCTTAAACCCTGCATTTTTACTGAAAATCCTTAATTAAAGGCAGAATTAATTAAATTTAAAATATAAGAAATTACTGAAGGATAACAAATACGTAATTCAAGACTCAAAAAACCCCAAGAAGGTGGGTGTTAACTGCTGATTTTTACCTCCTGGCAAATTCCTGCTGTAACCTGAAGGGAAATGGCTCTGTGGGGCTGGACATTGCTTTGCCTGCTGCCTGCAGATTGAGAGAGGGATGTGAGAAATGTTGAGCAATGCTCAGCTGTTCCTCGTGCCTTCAGAATGCAGCACCCTGGAACATCTGGGAATTTCTGAAATAGCCCATTTCGCTGCCATCTTAAACAGGGGCATGCAAGAATTTAGCAAAGAATTTAAAATAAATGGCTTGCTTATCCTATCTAGGCCCATATAGGCCTTAAACGAAATAGGATAAAAATGGGCACTTTAGAGAAGAAAATAGGAGTGATTCACATGTATTCCTAGAAATCCAGCACATCCCTGCCCATATTGCATACTGTCACCACTGTACTAATGACTAAATGGCAATTTTCTGGTGCATGTCATGCCTAGGAAGCTTTTACAGCTGGTTAGTTGTTAGCTGGTAAATGTTCCTTCCCTTAACAGTTTATTCCTAAATCCCCCCATTTTCCAAAGCACATTTTTCATTTCCATCTTACCTTTCCATTTAGATGAATTCTTGCTTCCAAAAGCTGAGGGTAATAGGCTTAAAGTACAATAATTTTCTCAATAGGTAGCTGGAGTTTTTGCAGGTATCTGAATATACAAGTTTAAAATGGTGTCATCTCTCACAGATTTTTGGGTCCAGACCTGAAAATTTCTGGGTATTTAAAATAAAGCTGAGGTTTCTTGCTCGCCTTTGATGTCACTAGAGTTCTCACATGGGGACTTTTCTCTGCAGACATGGGAGGCTGTAATTTTGGAAATAATCAGGCTGCAGCAGGGAAAAGATAGCAAGTATTGCAGGACTGGAGAAATGGGTGGTATTGGAAATTGGAAATAATAAATAAATGAAATTGGGGCTGTTCAGCCTGCCATGAAGCTGGAGAGGGGCTCTCCATCAGGAATTGTAGTGACAGGACAAGGGGGAATGGCTTCAAACTGAAGGAGAGTTGGTTTGGATTGGATATTGGGAAGGAATTCCTGGCTGTGAGGGTGGGGAGGCCCTGGCACAGGGTGCCCAGAGAAGCTGTGGCTGCCCCTGGATCCCTGGAAATGTCCAGGGCCAGGCTGGATGGGGCTTGGATCAGTGGAAGTGTCCCTGTCCATGGCAGGGTTGGGACTGGATGAGCTTTAAGGTCCTTTCCCACCCAAACCATTCCATGATACAAAAGAACAAATCTGAGCAGAGTCAAAGCAGTGGAATTCTGTCCATTAATTCAGTTATTTTGAGGTTGTTTGAAGGAAGTTGTGTTCTTGTGTTTAATGACAGCTTAATGTAGTTTTGATAAATGGCATGTGTTGGAAAATGCCAGAGCAGAGCCTGATCCTGGGAGCTGGATGAAGAGACTGGGAAGCTGTTGGGGAAGGGAAGCATCTGGAACTGTCCTTGGATTGATTCTGGGGAGTAAATTGAGAGTGAAATCTCATTTGGGGATTGCAGACAGTGGGAACTGGGAGAAGTTTGAGGGGTGGTACTGCCCCAAACCTGTGTGAGCACAGTCCCTTGTACTTCCCTACAGCATTCCATGGAATTGTGCATCTGATCCATATGGTTGATCTGTTCCTTTGTGCCACACGAGTAGAGGACACAAACAGTCAACTTTGGCATTGTTTAGGTGCTTTGAATTTTCATTTCTAATTTAATTTCCTCTTGTTCTTTTAAGCTGGGGAGTCACAGGCCGTAATTATGCAAGACAATGCTTCTGATTAAAGTAAATTTTCTTTCTTGGGTGCACAGAAATGCTAAGCTAAAAGGTTAATGTTTCATTTGCTTTCTGACTTGTTCTTTTATCTCTCCCTGGAAAAAAGAAGGAGAGGACTTGCTGTGCTGCACGACTTCCCTGCCTGGAGTGGATGCATTTCATCAGTGGAGGGTGTGGGTGCTATTTTTAACCATCACTCAGAGGGGCAGCCCTGCTAAAATTACATCATTAATATCCCCAGCTGAAAGGAAATGGCTGAAAACACAACAGGGCCTTTGGAGTTTCTCCCTATTGTGTTCTCCACTGTTGGGGGTGAATTATTCCAGGTGTATCATTCCAGCAGAGTTGTTTACAATCAGATCCTTATGAACAGGCCCGAGGAAAAGTGTAATAAGTGAATTTGTCTGCAAAAACAGCAGGTATGAAATAGGTCTTAGAGGCTGGGAGAGCTGCAAGTTTGTATTCCCTCCTGTTGCTGTTATTAAAGAGTTCAGGGATTTGCTGGATATCCAACTATTGCAAAAGAAGGTGGGGACCTAGAGCTTTAAACATTAATTTTTGCTAGAAGTGGAATTTGTTTCATTCTGTAGGCTCTGCTAAAGGATTTACTGGCAAGTCTGGAGCTTCAGGGCTTGGAGGTTTATAGTGGATGGGGTCTGGTGTTTTTTCCATTCTTTTTAGCTCAGTTTCTGGGCATTCTCATTGCCCTGGCGAATATTCATAAAATCTACTTTGGACTTTTTCTTCCTGTATTTGCCTCATAGATGTGTTACAGTTGGCCAGTAGTTGTGTAGTGTCTCCAAATCAGTTTAATTGCTGAATTAGAACTTTCCTTCTGTCTCTTTGAGTCACTGCTCAAATCTTGTCTGGGATCCAGAAAGAAGGAACAATGAGTTGTACAAAAGTAGAAAAGGGAACAAGAATATTGAAGCCTGAGAACAGAGACATGAAAATTGCCACAAAAGGGGAACCTCACAGCAGTGGCTGTGCAGGGAAATTTGTTTCTCACTGAACTGAGCACTTGAATGCATTTGTGGCTCTTGGCAAGACTGACTGTACTCAAGGATTTTTCTATTCCACATCAGTCCCTTAGTCTGGTGTTTTTACATAGTGTGCTAAGAGAATTTTGTTGTTGTTGTTAACAAGGCTATAATTCCTTAGAAAATAAAAATTGAAGCTGCTATAAAATGACTTTGTCCTTGCTGCTCCTGCTTGTTATTGCAGCCTTAGTCATGAGTTTCCAGTGTTGAGCCTGGTCTCAAAAATGCAGCAAACAGCACGTGCTTCTTTCCAGGAGCATGAAACCCTGCTGGCCTGGAGCAGCCCTTCCAAACCAGGCAGAGCTGCTCCTTTCATCTGCCTTGGAGACTGAAATGCTGCATTTTCTCTGCAGTTGAAATGTCTTCACTCCTTTGGGTAGGGGCAGGAATCCTTGGAGCCATCTGATCCCGGGGCTGTGGTGTTTTAGCACCAGATGCCCTTCGAGCCAGGGCACGTTGGCTGAGCAGCTGCGGCCTCGTCCCCTCCCTCTGGGCTCCAGCCATGCCGATATATGGTTACAAACTGCACCCTCAGGCTGCGAAACAAACACCCCCTGTGCTGGCAGAAATGGACATTTATATATGGAGCACCCAGCTCCTGCTTTGGGGGACTCCAGAGTTTAAATTGTGCCGGGCAAATCCTCAGCGGATGCAGCTGGGATTGATTGGGTTTATGCAGTGAGGGCTGGGCTGTTTTAATAGAGCTACATTGGATTGTGATCAGCTAAGTGGTCTTAAATCAGCTTTATTCAGTCATTAAGTGAATAAAATCTCGGGTGGTGAAGGAAAACAGCCTTAGCTTAGTTCCTATTGTCCTCACCTCCAGAAAAGGTGGTTTGGAGTTAGTTCAGGCTGCACCCAAAGGTGCTTTATTTGGTGCATTATTTCACTGGGTGCTGCTGTGAGACTCGATTTATCCATTGGTGTTTAGGACACTGCTCCAAACTTCAAAGCAAAGCCCAGCTCGGGTCCCCAGCTGTGGTGACCACCTGAATGTGTCACTTTTCCCTGTGCTGGTTTCCTTTCTGAGGTTTGAAACCTCTCTCTGAGCTCAGGGTAAGCGGCTGCTCCGTGCAGACCTCGAACTTCAAAGGCTTCAGCTGAGCTGGGTTTGTTCCTCTGGTGATCTTTGAGATTTAGGGAAGTCTGGGGTTTCTGGGCTTTGCTGCACTTGAGCACAAAAACTAAAGTTTTCCATGGAAAACTGACTTTGCATGTGTAATTTTGTAGGTGAATACAACATTCAGATCAGAATTAATCATGAGGCTTACCTTGGGTTTCAGGGAATTTTATGTGCCAGAGAAAATCCTTTCTGGGGAAAAGCAGGAGATTTCATTATGATGAGCAAAGCTTCTCTTAAGAATGAGAAACAAAGCCAACATTTTGTTTAAAAGTGCTCTAAGAATAGTAAATAAAATAAGCACTCCATCAGATAAAACCAGACTAAATATACAACTGCATCTTGCTTACCCAGAAAGTAAAATTATTTATATCTAAAGCTGAACATTTCTCTTGATTTCAGAGATGTTTTTGTTAGATAAATTCAACACAAGCAGCCTGCTTATTTAAATTGCCTGTACAAGGCTGGATATTAATGGTTACTGAGGCTGCCCTTCACCCCAGAGTTTGGGGATTTGGTCACTTTTGCAGGAATTCTTTTCTATGTTTCTGAGCTAACTGGGAGAAGGAAAATGAGTCACTGAGCAAATGAGGTCCAGAGCTGCATTCAGAACTTACACTGCCCTTCTCACTTATATGCAGATAGTTCATGAGCTGCAGTTCCAGGTGGAATTGGGCAGTAAATACAGTGTGCAGCTGAAATTCCTGGAGCCCTTCAAAAATGCAGCCCCCAAGGCACAAAATCTGAGCAGGTGTTGAACCTCACTGTGACTATTAAATCTGAACTCCTTGTGGGATACCTTTAAACCTTCAGAGTTGCACATATTTACCTAAAATCATGCTTGAAAATCCCATGGTATTAAAAGCCATCCTTCAGGATTCCTTTTTCCCTGCATTCTGCCTGATAATCCCAAAGAGCTGCATCTATGCTTGCTTAGAGCTGTTTGAATTAAGGAATATTTTGCTGGGTTGTCCCTGATGTCAAACTCTTGCAGCCTTTCCTGGCTCTATCCCGTAACTTTTTCCTCCCAGAGCATCATTCCACATTTCACAGCAGATCCTGGTGGATGTTCCCAGGCCCAGCCACCTGCTCACTGCCAGGTGTTGGTGCTCAGATTTTGAAGCTCTTTCACAAATCCAGCAGCCTTTTCTGGGTAATTTATTTTGCAAAAGCTTTTTCTGGCCTCAGAAAAGAAAAAAAAAAGGCAACTCATCAGGCAGTTGTTTGCTCAGTGGCCATGGCAGGAGGGAGCAGGGATGCAAAGTGCTCCTGGCCTCAAGGATTTGGGAAGAAAACCCTTCAAAACAGTGTTTGAAGCCATTTTTCAGAGCAGCTGAGTGATTCTTCAGGGTTTTACATTTTCCTGTCCAGATGGGAGTTTTCTCCAGCACAGGCACTTTGGGGTTTAGTGAAGCTTTTGAATCCAGGGAAGTTGCACAACCCATCTTTAGGTTGATTGACTTTTGTGGTTGGCTGAAGTGCTGACAGGATCATTCAGGATTACTGCAAAAATGCATGAATTCAGTTAAAAGCTGAGATATACAGACTTTTTTTTTAAAATATATCTGTTTTGCAGAAACATAAGAAGGTCACTTAGTTGGCAGCTTAAATCAGCCAAAATGAGGAAATAGCAGGGACATGAAAACTCCTGGTTTGATTGGGGTGAGTGATAAAATCCCAGTGTGTTTTTGCTTCCCCTGGGCTGCCAAAACTCAGCTCATGGCCTTAGTTTTTTTAAAAAAGCTGTGTAATTATTTCCTGTGGAATATTGCACTTCATAGGCTCCAACCTTGCTCCTCAATTAAAGCAGGATTGATTTTTCACCTGAACTCATGGTGGAGTTATGAGTTGGTTTGGATCTTAAATATTCTGTATGTTGGAAAAACCCTTATTTTTCACACAGGAAAATGTCAGTTCTGAGAGCTTTTCCTCTGCTGACAGAAATTTTTCATTATGTCCATGAAACTTTTAATTTCCAGGGTTTTCCTGTAGAGGAACAGCCAGCCAGAAGACTTTCTTGCTAACCAGTAAAACTGTTCTATTTGCTTGCAAGTTTTTTCCCAGCTGCACCTTCCTTTTCCATGGAAAAACTGTTGTGTGCTCATCTACTTTTAATTTTAAGAGAGACCAGCAGAAAACTGGATGGTGGATGCTGCTGTGAGGCTGAGCTGGATCCAAATGAGCCCAACTTGAATTGTATCTTTCCTTTTCTCTAGAACTTCAATAATTTTAAGTTTAAATATTTGGTTTTTTTCAATCTAAAAATTCAATTTAAGTATTCCTTAGCAAGCAGCAGCTTTATATTTGTAGAAAATATTCAAGATCACTTCAGTGTCCCAATTAGGCCTCTTCACACGGTGTTTTCTCCATCCATAACCACTGCAGGGTGTGAAAACAGGTCAATATCTTTATAAATTTTCCTTTTGGAGAAGTCTGAGATGTCACTTCTCACTAAGGTAATAACTAAAGGTCATTTTCACATGGCAACTCAATGCAATGAACTGCAGAGAGAATTGCTCCATCCTTTCCTAATTTGACTTTTTCTAGAAATAGCAAAATAAGATGATTTTCAAAAAGAAACATTTGCTTCTTTGCCTGTTTTCCCTCCCTTTTAAGGGAATATTTGAAACACTTCAGGATGCTGTTGAGTTGGGAGCATTTTCCCCTCTGCTATCTCCATAGACAAACTCATGGCTCATCAATGAAGTTAATTACACCTCTTAATTGTTTGCTGCAGTTACATTGCAGGGTGTATTTGATTTTTTTAATTTTTTTTTTGCCTCCCCAGCTGCAGTTTCTGTACCTGCAGCCCTCCCATAGCACAGAGCAGCTCCTGTCCCTGCTGCAGTTGGACTCTGGCCC
Source organism: Chaetops frenatus (assembly GCA_013400775.1). NCBI lineage: Eukaryota > Metazoa > Chordata > Aves > Passeriformes > Picathartidae > Chaetops > Chaetops frenatus. The sequence continues at coordinate 82,671 of VZTR01025601.1, forward strand.
ATCAGCTGATGCAGATTAGATATCTCAGGGAGCAATGGTTTGTGCAGGAGTTAATGTGTCATGGAACAAGCCAAGCTGTGTTTTTGTTGGTTGTGGAACAGAGCAGAGTTCAGGTTCAATGGTTTCAGTGTCATCCTCTCCAGATTTTGGGGGTTCAGAGCCTGCTGGGTGCACGGTTGGAAGTTTGGAGTGAGGTTTTGGGATGCTCTTCCAGGGAAATCTTCCTCTGAAATTATCTCGGGGACAGATCAGCAGTGCCAGCTCTTTAGTGACAGACCTAGTAGGAGATAATATTGTCATTTTGTGGTTTGTTAAAGGAGTTTTAGTAAACAAACATGAATCTGACCTGATATGAGCTCCTGGGACAGAGTCCCCATCCCTGGAGGTGGCACTCAGTGCTCTGGGCTGGTGACAAGGTGGGGATTGGTCACAGGTTGGATTTAATCCAACCAAAATGGTCCTGGGATAGCACCAACACCAAGTTCTTGGCACCCTAAAGATGCTGATCATATTTAGATCTCAGTTCTCATTTTACAGACTCAAATCCTAATATTTGATTGTGCAGGTTTTTTTCAGGCCTCCAGTAGTCCAGTAAAAGAATAATTTCAGTTTTGAGAAGTAGGAGACAGGGGAATTAAATGTAGTGATGAGAAAACTTAGTCCTTGTGGGTTGTGCAGAAGAGGATCAGGGTGTGTGCTGGGAACAAGAGGGTATCCTGAAGATTTTCATTCCCCATCATAGCCTGGATAAAAAGCTTTAGAAAGATTTAAAAAGTGAAAGCAGGAAGTTTTCTGCAAAATGGCCAAAAAAACCCTCTCTTAAGCTGATACTTCTAAGCAGTCAAAAAACCCAAACAAAACCCCCCCCAAACCCTTTAATTTCTGGTCTTTTGTTGCCATGAATATGCTTTGCATGTAGCAAATAAACTCTTTTTTTCCTGTTTCCCTTCCCTCCTGCCTGTATGTATGGGAATATAAATCCTGGTGGGTTTGTGGGGAGCCTTTGTGGGATTTTTTGTTCCCAGATTTTGGCATTTTAGGGCCAGCAGGAATTGGGTAATGCTGCTTTGGAAGCATTTCTTCAGCACAAAGAGGAGTTGCCATGTGAAAGTGGTGGTGCTGCATTTCTTGCCACTTCTGTGTAAACAGGGATGTGGGAAGGATTTTATGAGCTCCCTTTTGTTCCACTTTTTCAGCACAAACTCAGTTGCTCTCCATGTGTCTGCTGCTTCTTTCCATCAAGGCACTACTTCATGAATGAGAATTGAATAAATCTTTTAATCCAGAAGCATCATTTATGATTATGGCCTCCTATAGAAAGGATTTTAGTTAGGATTTTTTTTTTTCCAGCTTAAAAATAACTTGCAGCCTTTCTGCTGGTTTTGGTCAAGTACCACAAACCAAGATGTTCCACCCAGTTTCAGGAGACTCAGATTTTGCCACCTGGAGAGTGGCATTTCCATGCTACATCCTACACAAACTGAGCCTGCATCCAGGGATTTAATCAAAGAAAATCCACTAGGTATGGAGTGAAATATTGAATATTCTGGAAAAGGGCTGGGCCACAATCAACACTCCTGAATTATCTTGAATTATTTTACTTTTTCAGGAGGAGCACAAAATTCTTAGTTTGGATTGAGGCACTGAGCTATCTAATCCTTTTATTAGGATGGATCCAGAAGTTGTAAAGAGGGAATTTTAAAAAGATCAATATCCAATGGGATATTGAGGTGGCTTCCCAAAATGTCTCTTCTGTCCTTGCCCACATCCAGGGAAGGTTTTACCCTGACCTTGACCAGCCAGGGAGGGCAAATCCTGAAGGGTTGGAATTGGCCTTTAGTTTTGTGTAGCTGCTGACATTTTGGGAAGAGGAGGAGATCCAAGCTCCTGGGTTTTTTGGAGGGGGAGGCCAGAAATCCAGAGGATTTAACACCAGGTCGTGAGCAGAGGGAGGGAATTGTGTCCTTTTACAGAAGCACTGAACAGAGCAGATGAGAAATGCTCCAATATCAGCCAAAAGGGTGAAAATCCCCAGCTGGAGTAGGAAAACAGAGCTGAATAAAATGTCTCCAAGCTCCCTGGATGTGTTTTGCCTGGATTTTGTGGAAGGGGTGGGAGGCAGCGGTCGAAAAGGAGACGAGATGACGTCGCTCCTGTCCTGGCTGTGATTCCTGGCTGTGCCTCAGTGCTGGAGTATTCCACACTCAGGCTTCCATGCTGGAAAAACTACATGGAAAATGCTTCTCTTGTGTTTAAAGAAAGCAGCAAATAATAATTAATAGTAATTTTAAAAAACTGTAAGGAATGATGTTGGAAGATACTGGGAGCACTGAGGGTGCCACAGCCTTGTTGGAGCTTCTCCTACAGCCTTGAGCTTCTCCAACCCCCTTTGTTTTCCTGATCTCATCCAGCTGTTCCACTTACCTGCTGGAATTTCCCAGATATTTCTGGATAAATCTCCACTGCAAAAAGCCTCGTGTGCCCCTTTGCCAGTGCAAATATACTCTGGGAATCTCCTGAATTTAACTTTTGTATCTCTAGGGTTGGGAATTTGGAGTTTTGCTGAATTTAGCATCCTGAAAAGCCATCAGTATCATGTGTCCTTAATTCTGTATAAAGGTTTTCCTGCTTCTGGACTAATTTCTTGGGATACTGAGCAGAGTCAGCTCCTTGAGCTTTTGAGGGTAGAAGCAGTAAATAAAAATCCCTTTTTTCCCCTCTCCTTGTGCTTGGTGGATGGCACCTTTTCTTCTGGAGTTCTGTATCACTGACTGAATAAAGGAAAGCTTCAGGGTAGGTTTAGGAAGGTTATTTTAATAAAACCAACCAGAAGTTAAACAACACAAAGAGTAGGTGAGAGGCCACAGAACAAAAACATACAACTTGATAAATGAAACAAGATTTCTTTAGGCAGGTGATATTTTTCATGGTGTTAGCTAGCTGGGAGAAAATTCCTGCAGCTCTTTGTGTAATATTAGGAATTATCCAGTTTGTTGGCCCTAAATTCTGTCCTGCAGGACACTGAACTGCATTTGTTGCTCTAGAACAGACCTAATCTTACAAGATCAGTGCAAAAAATCTTTACCTAAATGTCCATTTTTCTAATTGCAATCATTTTCCATAGGTAAGTTCACTGCAGTGGATTTTATTCACTGGGCAAGCCCAGAAGTTGAACAGGAAAAGGTTGTGGCACCATCAGCACCACAAAATCCAGGGGTGATTGAAGGTTTGTTATTAACCCACAGAGTAAAGCAGGAATAGCTTGATTTTATGTCTCTGGGTAATCCAGTTCTGCTGGAATTGCTGGAGATGAAAAATGAATGACTGGAAGAGATGGGATTTGAATCCTTTAGAAATGCCAAATGATAAGAGCAGTGGCACGAAAGTGATGCTGGGTTTGCTATAAACAACAAATGTTGCATAACACTGGCTGTGTTTTTCAAAAGCAGATGTTGCAGCAGTTGACACCAGGATTTCTGCAAGTTACTTGCTCATCCTTCAGCTGCTTCACCACATTCCCCCTCTCAATACCCATTTTGCACATTCTTTCTCATTATAATCCTGTAGTACTCACAATTCCAATCAATATCAGTGTATTTTAACTATGGTCACTACTCAGGGAGCCCTGAATTCTCTTGAATAAATGTACTGAGGTAGATTTTTTTATTTAATTAACCATCTGCATGTTCAAACCTTTATGCTACTGGAAACATTGTCTGGATGGCTCAGCAGTGCCTGGTGAGCAGATTTATCCCTGTGGTGCTCAGCATGTGGCACAAAATCATTTCAGAAGCGTGAGAGGAACCCAGTGAAATCTTTTGAAAGGAACAAACCTCTCCAAAAAGCAGGATGTGCAGGAGAAAGCAGTAAGTAATGCACTGACATTATTCATAAGCCCAGGGATTGATGTAATTGTAATTGGGAATTACATGGAGGAGGAACAGTTGTGAGGATCAGAACAGGAATGTTCATTCTCTCCATGTAGAGACAGGCACAAACATCTGGAGAGCTGAATTTGGAGGCTCTCAAAATTGTCACTGCAAACAGGGCTCCAAGAAGAGATGTTTAAGCAGCCAAAACCCAGGTGGTAACATTATAATGAACAGGACCTGCTCTGCTCCCCTGAAACCCCAGGGCTGCTTCCAGCTCCGAGGTTCCCAATGTGAGGAACTGCTGGAATGAGTCCAGAGGAGGCCAAGGAGCTGCTCCAGGGGCTGGAGCCAGGCTGGGAGAGCTGGGGGTGCTCACCTGGAGAGGAGAAGGGTCCAGGGAGAGCTCAGAGCCCCTGCCAGGGTCTGAAGGGGCTCCAGGAGAGCTGGAGAGGGACTGGGGACAAGGGATGGAGGGACAGGACACAGGGAATGGCTTCCCACTGCCAGAGGGCAGGGATGGATGGGATATTGGGAAGGAATTGTTCCCTGGGAGGGTGGGGAGGCCCTGGCACAGGGTGCCCAGAGAAGCTGTGGCTGCCCCTGGATCCCTGGCAGTGCCCAAGGCCAGGTTGGACAGGGCTTGGAGCAGCCTGGGACAGTGGGAGGTGTTGAGGTTGGAACTGGATGATCTTGAAGGTCTTTTCCAACCTAAACCATTCTGGAATTCTCTGAGGACACAATAAAACAATCAAAAGGCCACAACAAAACCTCCAGGCCATGACTGTTGGGAAAATGAGGGAACTCAGGCTCCAGATGGGCAAGAGGGTGGCTTTGGGTGGAGCCTCCCTGGGCACAGGGACAGGGAGGTGACACAAGCAGGTCCCTGCTGCAATGGTGCAGCTGTGACTTCACTGCAGTGTTTTGTTGGGCACTGAGGAGGAAGTTCCATGTGATAAACATTGGTTTGAGTCTTACTGATAACAGAGTTAATAATAAATATTATTTATTTTAATAATAAGTAGTCGTGCAAACAGGTAAACAGCTTGTAAGTGGTGATTCTGTGGAAATAAAGTGACAGAATTCTGGGCTCTGCTTGTTAGGACTGCTCAGTGAAAACACAGCGTGTGTCCCTTCAGGCACCTGTCACTCACAGGTAAAATTTTAGTGACTTTGGGTTGGGATAATTCTGGTTTTGTTGTTTTAAGCCAGTATAAATAGGCTTTTAATAAGAAAAAAATCCACATGTGTATCCCCATGAGTGCAGTCCAAAGGCAGGAGGAATTTATAAGAGAATAGAAAGTTGATGAAATAAAGGTTTTTCATGGTGAATTCCTGATCTAGGCATCTGGGGAAGTAGGAGTCTCCAAGAATTCAGCATATCAAATATCTGATGTGTAAAATGGTGTCTTTAGAGGCAGTGACCTGTCCTGGCATTCCATCCTTTCCACACTCAAATCCTGGTTTTACTTATACCTTATTCCAATAAAAAGGCTGAAATTTTCTGTGAAACTGCAGGAAGGGAGGAGTCAGGATGTCAACAGAGCCATGAAACCACATTGAACTTGTAAAACCAGGCCCTGCAAACATGGAGACTTTTCCTCATCCCAGTTTCCCTGGGAGGGATGGTGTTTATTCCTTGATGTTATTAAGATAATTCCATGTGTGTTATTACAGCGATGAGTGAGGTGATAAAGCCAGGAGGAAATAAAGAGCTTTGCTTGGAGTGGATTATTTGGGTTGAAACTGCTTGGAATGAAGCTTTCCCAAGGCTGGAAGTGAAAATAGCACAGAGTGGTGGGACCAACATTCCTGAGGGAGGAAGTTGGAACTTGGCACCTGGAACACCTCCACAGGTCATGGGATGCTCTCAAAGCAAGGCCTGGCACTTCCCAAAAGTCATCACTTCTGCCTGTATTTAGGAGTATCCTCCTTATCCTTCTTCTCTCTCTGTTTTTCCATAGTGAGTGTTGAAAAAGTGGAATTAAAGGGACTGGCACACAAGAAGAATGAAAGAAATGTTGAGTATTCCTTTGAGGTAAGTTTGGGTTTTCTTTCCTATGAAAGAAGGGAGGATGATACTTAAGGAGGAGTTAAGGAAATTTTCAGACTTCACTGTTGGATCCCAAAAATTGGTGTAGCAGAGCTGTTTTTTGAAAGCCATAAATGGCTGTGGATGATGCAGAAGTTGGTAGGTGGGGACTGGCAAAAAAAAGAAAAAGTCATTTTAATGCAGAAGATTTTGACAGAGTGTTCATTTAGGGGGAAATACGATGCCATACTTACAGGATGGTGACCCATATCCATGTCCATTCTTCTGCTGGAATGTAGAAGCCAGAGAGGATTTAAATCTTAATCTGGACCAAGAACAATGTGGGTAGAATACAATTCCAAAAGGTTGGAGAGTAAAGAAAAGCTTTGGAAATTCTTCAGGGCTCGAAGAAAACTCTGTGGAGCAAAAGTTGGGGCTGTTGACTGGAAGGGGGCTTTCACAATGGACTGAGAGCATTTCCAAAGGGAATAAAAACCCTTCCCAGCAAAGGGGACATGAATCCAGCAGGAAGGGCAGAGCAGGAACCTCTGTCTGTGAGCTGAGTGGGAGTGGAAGTGAGGGCAGTGCTGTGGAATGAGTGTGGTTCACCACACACCAGCAGCAGCAGCAGCAGCAGCAGCTTCCCCTGCACTGACGCAGCCTCTGGAGCTCGGGTTCTGCTCCCAGTTCCTGGGGAGGGATGAGTTCATCCCATGGAACCCTGGGTGAATGGTAGGGGTGGGTCTGGGTGCTGCTGAGGAGCTGACAAGCTGCTTTTCCCCCAGCTGGGGTGAAGTATTCCAAAATCTGGGATGCACAGCGCAGAAAACGCCTCTGGTTTGTTGAATGAGCCAGAGGAGGGGTGAGAAAAGGAGAATCCAAAAGGAACCAGGCAGGACAATCCCAATTATCCACAACTTTCACCAAGTTATTCCTTAAAAGTCCCAGGCAGGGCAGAGCATCAGCTCAGCATCCATTGGGATGTTGGCAGCATTAACCTCTGCAGCGTTGGATTCATGGAGGATGTCCCAAATTTCCTGAATCCCCCATTGTTCCAAATGTCATCCATCACACACAGGATTTTTCCAAGGGCTTTTCAAACTCTGTATGAAGCCTGCAGTTGTCTCCACTCCAATTAAGATCTCGTGAAACTTCTTTTCCTATTACAAATTTTTCTATAAATAACAGAAATTACTGTACCCAGTGTTTGCCTCAACAGCTTGAAGTGAAGGAAGAGCAGAGACTTCAGCTGAGCTAATAAATTGCTGTTTGCTGGGTTAAAAACCTGATTATGGAATGTTTTTGTTCTGTTTAGGAGCTTGGGAATAGCAGGTCAATGGATGGAGCAGTTTAATGTTTGCAGTGCTATTGTTCCCCCCATTTACAGTTCACATTATTGTTTTATAAGTATTGAAAATTCAAGTTAAAACAGAAGTAATGACAATTGTTGGGTTATTACAGAACAAAAGAGAAAAAAAGAGAATATTTCCTGTATTTTCTGAAATTCCTCATGAATTAAAAAAAATATTTATTTACCACAAACTGAAAGAAAAAACAACCCACAGACTTGGTAAAACTGCTCAAGTTTTTCTGTCTTCTTTCCTTTTTCTCCTCCTTTTTTTTTTTTTTTTTTTTTTTTTTTTT
>VZTR01025601.1:102574-112812 GCA_013400775.1 Chaetops frenatus
GTTGTTTCTGTACCAGTTGTGTTTTGTTTTACTGCCCAAGGCTGGGCACATTTGTGTCTGATCTTCATCACAGAAAAAAAATCATATCAAAAGGACTGTAAAACTGAACTTCTGTCCAGCAAATTGTTTCATTCCTTTCTCCAAAGCTTTCTTTAGGATCCTTTCCTGTGTGTAGAGTTCAGGCTGATGTTTGCAGCAAACTGTTTCATTCCTTTCTTTGGGATTGTTTCCCTTGTGTCAAGTTAAGGCTGATGTTTCTTCAAGTGGCTCACGGCTGCGTTTGGTTGATGCTTTGGAACGGTTGGGGCTGGGTTTGGAGTAAAATCCAATCCAGAAGGACCTGGAGGCAACACGAATGTCTGAGAGGAAAATGTGGTGAGCCAGCAGCAACCTCAGAGCCTTCCCCAAATCCCAGCGAGTTGGGGCTTCAGACCTGCCAGTGAACACCCTCCACTCTGTACCCAGAACAACCAAAGCTGGTAAGTCCAAACAGAGCACCTTAATTCCATAAAATTATCCTTAATCTGTTCTTAAAAGGCACAAATCCATCTTTTTTCCCCTAAAAAGCAAAGCAGCTTGGGTTGGAATAGTAAAGTTCCAGCTGCCCTGCCTGAAGGAACCAGTTCTTAAACCCTATTTTTGTACATGGAAAGATGGAGATTTCAAAGAATGTTATTTAGCCCTATCTTTGTCCTTCAAGTATAAAAAGAATTAGTTCTCCAGATGGATTTCACTGTGGAATGGGAATGATTTTTCAGTGTAAGAGGGAAGGGAATCCCCAGCCATGTCCCTGCAGGGGCAGGGAGAATCAGCGAGGAGCCTTTCCCAGAGGAGGGAGCAGTGGGTGGTGCAGCTCCAGCTGCCTTTTCCATTTGATGATGGAAAGGAAATAGGATGGAATTTCCAGCAAACTCCTCCTTACCCTGCAAATTAAGCATTAATAAATATTCTGGGCTCGACCCAAACGGAGAGAGCAGAGAGGGAACCGAAATATTAAATCAGAGGGTTCCACCCTACTTTTACTGAAAACTATATTTGAACTGTTATTAAAAGTTTATCAAAACTGGTTTTTATTCAAACCAGCTTTGTCACACTCAGCTTTTTGTGAAACCTTTTCGTACCACGGTCATTAAATCTTGGCAAATTAAGCACCAGATTTCCCAAAATAACGATCCAGCACCAGAGCTTGGCCATCCCCCCAAACTTCAATTCCTTTGTGGGCAGAGGTATCCTGGGATGAGCCCGGCTGGGGCACTGGGCAGAGCAGTGCTCCTCCCAAAACCCTGCAGGGAAGCAGGGCTGTGCCACAGGCACCCTGCGAGCGCTGGGTTCGGGCTGGTCTGGAGCACCTGTAAATGGGATGAATATGGGCAAATCTGGACAAAAATCCACATCAATGCAGCGTTTGTGAGAGTAGGAATCACTTTGGCTGGTTGAGGCCCCACAGCTCTTGTAAGAAACCCTTGGAATTACCCATTTGTTCCCTGAAATTTTCCTGATGTACGCAAGAACCGTGTTGGTACTGAAGCAGAAAGCAAATCCCGTGTGTTTTCAAGTGCAGATTAACAGCTTCTCTTGGACATAACTTTCCATTAGGAATGAAGGAAATTCCTGCTCCATTTGAGCCATTTCTTTTACTTCGATCACTTCTAGTATTACAAATTCTGCATGTAACTTTATAAATATTTTAAATAGTTTTGTAAATATTTAATATTCAGCTAATTTGATTTTGAATTGTAAATGTCAAGTATTCTGGTATTGGGATTTTTATGTTTTATTATACTTTGTTAAAAGTTAAATTGTACATTTTTAGAATGTTTTTATCTGAGTAAATTTAATGTATGGAAAATAAAGAGTTAAACAGAATCCCTTGGTATATTGGCTTTCATTTTAAAGGGATTCATCTGTGTGGGGGCTTCTCCAGCTTGGCAGTAGCAGGCAATTATTTTTAATTCCTTTATTTATTTTGCTGTGAAAATGCCTAGAAATAACCACACGAGCCAGAATTAAGTTGGGATGTAATCCATCCATATCAGCACTGTATTAATTTTAAAAAAGCAACATTTGTACAGGAATATCAGTCGATCACATCGTAATTACAAGTACAGTTGTCAGTTATGAGTTAAACGAGTTCTTACACGAACAGAACTAAACAGAGAACAAGCTGCATCGAAAAGTTCACGTCGGAGTAAAAACACAAAGGACAATAAAAAAAAAGGGCAGGGGGGCCCGGGGAAGGAGATGCATGCAAAGAGTGGAGGAGGTACAAGGTGGAGGAGGTACAACGAGTGCACCCCACGCAGTGCCAGGCGCAGTAGTATTGCTTCTGTTCCCGCCGGAGCCGAGCTACCGGTGACACCGCGGGGATCCCGCCACGCCTCGCTCGACAGCACGAGAGAAACACAGGTTTGTCCCACGGGAGAGCTCCCCTCTGCACAGCCTGCTCCCTGCCCGGGCTACAGGAGCTTCCAGCCGTGCCACAAAATCATTTGTTCGGCGACTCTCGGCAGCGACTCCGGGCCCTGAGCTGCTTCTCCCGGTTCCCAAGCGCGGGAACGGCCAACCTCCAGCTAGGGGCATGATCCTATGGATCACTGGAAGCCAGCTCAGATGAACACACAGGGATTGGGAATTCTTAACAGACTGGAGTTTATTTCAATGTTACCTGTCCGGGTGTGTATTTTACAGTTAGACACTTCCTAAAACTACGATAAAGCTGTGGTGTTTGGTACGAGTATTCCAGAAAGCGGCGCCGCCCCGGAGCGTGCGGTGCCCAGAAACCGGAGACACAAAGAGTTGTCCTCCCCCAGCTCACCCCAAGCACTTGCCTTAACTCCCTGCAGCACTGACACGAGTCTGATGGAGCTGCAGAAGAAAAAGCTCCCCTTTGGAACATTAAAATTGTATTTGCTCTCACGAGAAACCTTCCCACTTAAAACCAAAAAATCTAAGGAATCGTAGGGAGATTTTCCAGCAAACTCACAGGAAAACACTTTAGCTCCTCCCTGGTGCCTGTTTGCTTGTTAAAAGTCAATCGAGTGTCCCTTTCTCTGCAAGTGTCACATGCACAATTGGGCTCCTTTCGTCAGGTCCAGACCTGTAAATGTGCCTGTGTGGAATATTATTAGGGCAGGTTTCAAAGCTGGAGGTGCTCGTCTGTACTGTTTAATAGTCACAAACAAGGCAAGGTGAGATGAGACACCTGCTAAAGCAAGACTATGCTAAGGACTGAGAGCGTAGGTGACATCCGGTTCTTTCCCTGGGGGGTGTGTGGGGAAGAGTGGGGGTGATGGCCAAGGGTCAACCCAAATCCTAGGCTAGAGCCTCTGGCGTGTCCTAGGCAGAAGCTGGTGCTCCAAAGGTCTCCTGGGAGGCGTAGACCATGTACAGGAAGCCATCCTCGTCCTTCTCGCTCTCGTACACCTCGGAGATGGGCGTGGACACGCTCACCATGCTGTGCCCGTTCACCAGCAGGAAGAAGGCCTGGTTGGAGTTCAGCTGCAGGCGTCGCCTGAGGAGGGGTGAGGGGAAAGGGGGGGGACAAAGGACAGATGGCAACGGACAGTCCTCAACACTGACAGCAGCAAGGTCATAGCAGAGAATCAGTTTGGGGTGGAAGGATTTAAAGCTCATCTCGTTCCAGCCTCCATCGCGGGCACATTGTCCTGTGTGTGTCCCCACCCAGCCGGACTGAATTCCTCCACTAAATCCAGGCAGGTGCATCCACTGGCAGAGCCCTCGCTCAGGGGGAAAAGCTGCACTCCAGAAAGGCATTCAACTGAAGGGATTGGGAAGAAGCACCCCTGGCACAACCAGGGACCTTTGGCTTGCAGCTCGCTGGAATAAAAACCCAGAGATCTGCGGGAAGGTGGGAAAGACGGGCAGAGCTTCCTTGGAAAAAATCTGGGAAACTCAAACTCAGTTTGTCACCAGCTCTGTAACAGCCTGAGTTTAACCTTGGAGCATCTTGCTCCCTCTCCTCCACCCCCCCAGGAGAAGCATGGTGGGAAGGGCAGGGAGCCACAGGAAACAGCTGATTTCTGGATTTCCCTTGATGGTTCCAGCTCAAGGGAAATGGGTGTTTCTGCTGAACTGCCTCCTGCAGAGTGGGTTTGCAGAGAGCAGCTCTCTTCCCACTTGATAAACCAAGTGAGCAACAGCAACTCAGGAGTGTGGAGCTGCCACCAAAGCAAGAAGGCAAGAACAGATCAGAAGAGTTTCCTGCTGCTTCTACTCGCTGCTGAGGGGCAGCAGCAGCTGGAAACAAGGATTTCTTTAGCTCCCAACCACAGCCCTGGACAGGGACCCTTGCAAAGCCAGGCTCTAATCACTCCAGAGACAGCAGGCTGAGCAAAGGCAGCAGCTCTCCAAGGTTTGGGAAGGATGGGCTTTGCTGTGCATCTCTGGAGCTGGCTGAGGCCCAAGTCTGGCTGGTACCAAGTTATTTATTAACAGTAAAGCCAGAGAAAAAAGGTGGGAAAATCCTTAGCCTGCACTTAACCTCTTTTCCCAGGGCCTTTTGTGTTCCTGAGAAACTCTGGAAGACTTGAGCAACCTGGTTCCTGTCTCCAAAGCCCTGCTTCCCTTTTTTTCCTCTTGTAGGAGCTGGGATTTGCCTGTGACAGTTTTTGTTTGGACACCCTGGACAACTCCCACAGCCCGTGGCCTCCAGGAACCAGCTCCTGCTGCAGTGTGACCAACACAAAACGAGCTCTGGTTTGCTGCTCACTTCCCATTTACCACTGGAGAACCCTCACTGATCAAACACTGCTGCTGAGCCAGCAGAGATGCACTTCAGCAGAATTTCTGACCACAGTTTTTGACCACACAACTTCCACACGAGGTTGTTACCCTTTGCCTTTCCTGTAAGCTGAGCAAGCAGCTGGGGCAGAAACAGCCTGGCCTGAGTTGGTGTTTCCCAGGCCTCAGTGACTGAGGGAAACTTCAATTCCCCAAGGATGCCAACAGCATCCCCAGGCAGCAGCACAGAGCTCTGGCTCTGAGCCCAAACTCCCCTTCCCAGTGGGTGGGAAGAGGCAGCAGCTCCTGAGGGGGACTCCCAAAATAGCCAAGCAGGAAGCTCTGGAGCCCTGGGCAGGAGGACCCATGTCAGACAGGGATTCACAGCCCCAGCCTCCCTCCTACAGCTCTGGGAACCAGTTATTTCTGCTGGAAGCAGACTACCAGCCCAGCTCTCTTCAGAGTGGGGTTTTTCCAGCAAAGCAAAAGGAAAAGCACCTTCTCCTGGGTTTGGCTTAGTGCTCATTAGGTAAATTTTCCATTTAGACCTCCCAAGTGCACCAGGAGGGGAATTAACAGAGCATCACAGACTGAGGCTGATCAGTTCACACTGGAATCCCAGCAATACTACCTGATAATTTTGATGAGCTCGCTCATGTTGACATGATCTGGCACCAGAAACTTGGTCTTATCCAAAACTGGAAGCTGCTTCTCTCCCTTGTACCTTTCAATGATCACCTGAGAAGAAGCACAAAAAGCAGAAGATGAGAAAGGCAGGAACAGTGTTCTGGTGCTCTCATCTCCCCCCTCCCAGCTCCATTTCCCTTCATGTGGAATGCATCTCCAATCTGAAAAGCAACAATTCATAGTAGGACTCAAAAGTCTTAAAGGTCTCTTCCAACCCAAACAATTCTGTGTTTCTATGAGAATTAATTATTGCCACGTGCTCCTCTGTTCTGTTTGCAAGAGCCACTGCACAGAGGGGTAACACACAGGGATTTTACAGCACACATCCACAGCTTCCGTGCAATTTTAGAACGGTTCCTTTGCTGCAATCATTTAATCCAGCACTGCATTACCCAGCAACAAGGAAATCCAAGGAAAGATCAAGCCCTCTTCCCTCTAACACACTGTAGTGGCTGACCTGGAGTTTGTGCTGCTATAGAAGTCTGCCAGATCAAGCAGTTTCCACTGGAATTTCTCCAGTTTCAGGCCATCTCTTTAAAAACTACAACTCCAGATGACTGTGCTGTTCCATTCACCTCCCATGGTTCCTCTAATGCATGAGAGAAAGCTACTTTGGAAGGGTATAAACCCTCCAATTTCCAAATTAAGGAGAAAATTTCCTCAAGCACGCTCAGGAACCAGTTAACTCTGCCAGGATTGCTGTGTAATAACCACTTCATTCACGGAGAAACTGCAGATTTCCCAATTTAAGGAACACCCTGCCCAGCAACTGAGGGTAGTTCCTGCTTTTAAGCAGTGATCTCAGAAGTCGTGTGCTCCCGTTTCCACAGCCATGTGGGGTTTGTTGATTTTCAGTCAACAGGAGCTATGTGACACCAGTCCCTTGGATCCTTTCCATGCTCACGGGGTCTGGCTGTGTTGATCTTAAAAAGCTGCACAGGTGAAGAGATGTTGATTGAATTCTACCAGAGAAAGAGCCTTACATCAGCTGAAATAAATGCTGCCTCATTCTGGGCAACAAACCCCACTATTTTTAAGCAGTTTAGGCCACAAGCAGTAGATATTTCTATCAGCAGAAGGGAGGATGTTGACAGCACAGGAGGGGTTTATTATCTAGTGTGACATTGCCACCTTATCTCATCCAGAACTGCTAATGACAATAACGAGGCAGTGACTGGCCCAGCAAGGCTCCAGGGATCCCAGCAGGGATAGTTGGGAGTTTGCATCACCAGCAAGGTCCTTAGATACCTCTGAATTTTTGGTTGGAACCTGTCCATGGCTGACTTAAAATAAGAGTTTTGCCATAAATCCCTGGCTTTCAATCTGTGGTCACAGAGCTTGGGGACTGTGGCTAAGTGGTCTCTGAAAGGTGAGTGAAAAAAACAGTATTTGTCAGGAAACAGATTTGCAAGGAAAGTGCCTTTTTGGGAAAATGAAACATTCCAAGGAAGTCAGAAAATCCCTGCTGTGAAGTATTCCTTGTTCCTCTGCCCCAATACAGAGGAAAACAGCAGTGGCAGCTCTGAGGTGAAGGAGTTTAAAGCCCAAGGAAAGCTGAAAACCTTTTGGTTTCTGTCTCTAAGCAGCTTCTGTCAGTGAACATGCTCAGGGACTGGGCACAGTTTGCAGCACTTGGTTCACAGCAGAATTTCCACACACTGAGGTCACCAGATCTCAACCCTGAGCCAGAGGCTGAGGGTCCCATTCAGTTCCCTCTGCTGAAGAACTCGTCAGTGACAGAACACAGGTTCTGTCCTGCTTCTGGGATATTCTCTGCATTTTTAACTTTGAGGATGCCACAAGTGAAATAAAACACAAATTCAGGCAGCACTTGGAGCTGAGCAGCTAAAGAGTGACAAGGTGAGGGGTGATACCCCATGTGAGAGAGCTGGAGGGGTTTGAGAGTCCAGCAGCATTCCTGCAGACCTAAGAAGAGATTCCCAGGAAAAAAGCATTTCTGTCCTCCTCAGCACAGGCTCATGAGCAAACCCATATCTGCCCCTTCTTGGTGAGCCTCTGCAGACTCTTAATTCAGAGAAGAAAACCACAGAGAGAAGAGCTGAGCACTCAGGAGGATCTCAGAGCTCAGCTGGGGTGTGGTTTTCTTCCAAGTTACAACACACAACTGCAAAACTCCGGAAATACCATTTCCTCCAGCCCCTGTGAGCACCTTGCTCCACCACACCAACTGTGAGAATTACTCCTTGAAAATGCCCCTGAAATCCAGGCTTAGCCACCCTGAACAGACACATTTTTATTTGGTCTCCTCAGAACAGCTTTTTCACAGGTTTCTAATTGCTGAAAAGAACATGAGACTGGAAACTGAAGTAAAAAATTAAAAGAACTGGACTTACTGGTATTTTGGTGGGATGCTGATCCCGAATCAGTCGTACATCTTCCACTCTTTGTTCTGCAAGGGATTAAAAGAAAATCTGTTTAAACATTGACAGTTAATGCTGTTATTTCCTTATTTCTCCACTGCTGAAGAGAGGGACCACGTGTCAGGAAAAGCCAGAAGAGGAAATTCAGGCAAAGCAATTTCCAAATGGGCCAGCACTATCAGGAGTACAACCTCTCCTGTGACAGCTGATCCCCTGCTCCTTAACCCAAGGTGACAAGCACTGTGTGCACCTGCCTGGCACTCCTACAAAGCGTTAAAGGAGATCCTTTCCTCCTCACACCCCCTCACTTTCTGCCCACTGAAGCACACATTTAACCTCACACAGTTACAGCCTCAAATTACACCACCAGAGTTAACAACTAAATACCTTGTGCTATTTCTGTCAGGTCCCAGAAGAGGAAATGGTCAACAATTATTTGAGCCCCGAGACTGGCCCAAGCCTGGCAGCATCAGCTTTCCCTGTGAGCTCTCGTGTTACCGAATTCCCGGTTTTATTTTGACTCGGCCGCACCCATTGTTGCTGCTGGAGGCTCTGCCGGACCTACACATTTTGCCACTCTCCATGCCAGTTTTCAGGATAAAGTTCACCTCTCCTCAGACAGAAATATTAATAGAACAGATATCATGAGCCGGGCTAAAGTACACGAGGCAGAGTAAACAGCCCTGTTGCTTTCAGGGGCCGCTGCATCTGTGTGTCCCCTGCCTACTTTCAGATTCAGTGAACCCAATTTTAACCCCTCTGTTTTCAGCAGGACGGGGCTTTCCAGGCTGTTTTCAAGTTCCAAACAGCTCTGAGAGAGAGATGATTTAGCGTTGCATCACGGCTTGAACACACACGTGCCTAGAGAGAGAAGCACTTAGGCCAGCTCCCCGTTGGAATGCTAATGGCAGGACACTCAGCAATAACATCCCTCAGCCTCCTTAGTCCGTGTTTGTGCCCGTGGAATTGATCCTCCTCCCGAGCCCGGGCAAGGAATGCAGCTCCTGTGAATCACTGTTTGAAGCTGCAGGTGAATCAAGCAGAACTCAGGCAAGGAGCATGCAGAGCCTTCACCTGACAGCCACCTCACATCCCCAGCCACATTCCCAGAGCCCAGCGGGAGCGCTTCAAGGGCACGGAGTTCCACCTCGTTAAAATACTTTTTAAGATTAACCAGAAACACAAAAGATACGTGGAGGGAGTGAGACCAACCATCCACCTGGCAAGCACCAACTTTTCAGGTTTGTTCACGGCAGTGTTATTCAGCAGAACTCCCTGGAGCAGAAGGAACATAAACCGGGCAAATCACGGAGATTATTGTGTGTGGCGTGTTCAAAATCAGGCCCCAGTCAGCCACAGATAAACACTGTTCTCTGACGACAGTAGTTGCAGTGGCAACTGCTTGGCTGCCATCCTAGCTGAACTTAATACCTGCAACAGAGGCTGCTGACAGGCGACGGGGTCAACAACAGTTTTGGAAGGCTCCGAGAAAAGGGGCAGCATAAACACGGAGTTTTGTCAGATCAAAATCCTCCCCGCTTCGCTGCAGGGAACAGCTTACATTTACCACCACAGCAAAGGCAAGGGTGGGCACATCACAAAGCTCTCTTAAGGAGCTTGACTTCAACCCAAAGGCAGGAAGAAAGGAAAATCTGGATCAATTACTTCCACCAATTCCATCTCACGTACGGGATTTTATAGTTCATGCAGAAATAGGTTACGCTGCCAGTTCTTGTTACCCTCGCAGCGCTTCAGCCTCCCTCACTGACACACATGAGCAGATCCCGAGCCCTTTGATTGCTCCGGTCCCATCCTGAGCACACACAGAAGCGTGGCACGGCTCTATCGAGGCTGTTCCTTCTCGGAAGGGACTAATCTCATTTTCCCAGCCATCATTACACAGCTCTTTTCGATGCCCTGCTAGTTTCCAGCAGCCAAACAGAGGCAGGAGCCACACGCCCCAGCGCAGTGGCGGCTGCCCGGGTGGAGAATTCCTCTCTCCGCGCCAGGCACCGGCTGCCAGTGGAGCTTTAATTCCGCTGCCACTGGCGCAGAGGCCACCGGACACTGAGCAGACACCGGAGGGAAGGGCAGGCCCAGCTCCTGGCACACAAGCCGAGGATGTTTCCAGGCTCCTGGGAGTTTTGCAGTCGATAATGGATGATGCCATGAAGCGATCTCCCCACCCCAAGCCCCTCTCCCAGCGCAGAGCTCGCTGGGTGGCACAGCTGCCACCCCACACCCTGCGACACTCCAAACCCGCCCTGTCCCCAGCGCCAGGCTCTGCCGGGATAAACAACCCCGGAGGCCGGGCCAGGCTTTGACTCCGTCGCAGCCCCGAGCAGGCCGAGACACCGGGGCGGCCCCGGGCCCGCTCCACCCGGTCAACGGGAGCTTCCCGGGGATGTTCGCTGCTCCCACCTCGATCGA
>VZTR01025601.1:113858-163022 GCA_013400775.1 Chaetops frenatus
GTGCCAGGCCGTGTTCCCCTCAGTCAGTGACAGAGCCATGGCTCCCTCAGTGCCAGGCCGTGTTCCCCTCAGTCAGTGACAGAGCCATGGCCGCCTTGGTGCCAGGCCGTGTTCCCCTCAGTCAGTGACAGAGCCATGGCCGCCTCAGTGCCAGGCTGTGTTCTCCTCAGTCAGTGACAGAGCCATGGCTCCCTCAGTGCCAGGCTCTGTTCTCCTCAGTCAGTGACAGAGCCATGGCCGCCTTGGTGCCAGGCTCTGTTCTTCCTCGGTGACACACAGCCGTCGTGCTGTGTGAATGTGATAGTGTCCTGAAGCCATGGCCACCTCGGTGCCAGGCCCTGTTCTCCCTTAGTGACACAGCCATGGCCACCTTGGTGCCAGTCCCTGTTCTCCCTTAGTGACACAGCCATGGCCACCTTGGTGCCAGGCCTTGTTCTTCCTTCATGACAGAGCCATGGCCACCTCGGTGCCAGGCCATGTTCGTCCTCATCCACACAGAGCCATGGCCCCCTCGGTGCCAGCCTGTGTTCTCCTCAGTGACACAACCATGGCGACCTTGGCGCCAGGCCATGTTCCCCTTCAGCAACAAAAAAGAACAATCTCCCCAGGAAAGGGGTGGATTGCCCAATGTCAGACACTTTTAAAATTCAGCTGTCTTGTCCAGATTGTGCTTTTGCCAAGAAAGGTTGGACCAGATGATCCTTGAGGTCCCCTCCAACCTGGTATTCCATTTTTTTCATGATTCCATGAACTCATAGCCATGGCCACCTTGGAGTGGCCCACAATTCCCCTTCAGTATCAGCACTTAAGCACTTTTCTCCACACAAAGGTGCAAGTTCAATGATCTGTCACCAGTTTGCCTTTACGTTGACACTAGCAGGTGTTAGAGTTTACATTTGGGGAACAAAATTTTAGGAGCAGGTGCTCCAGTTCTCTTGGAAGCCACCCCCTGCTCTCATGCAGTTTGTGAGGAATTGATTAAATGACAATTTCAGTCACAGATACCACGTTGTGAGTAAAACTGCCCAACTGTTTCATGCTTAGCAGCTTTCTGACACAAGCTGTTGGCTGGAGCCTTTCAGCTGCATCTCTCTTTCTCTCTTTGTCTCACATACGTTCCCAGCACTGTGTTTTGAAATTTAAGGATGATTTTGAAGCAATAGGGTGACACAACCTCACTGAACAATCCAAGGGACAGGGAGCTGTGCCCAGGATTGTCCTTAGGAGCACAGGGAGAAGGACAGTTTTCTAACCAGCTTAGAGATTATCAGTAGTTTTGCATTTTTGGGGTGGAGCGATGCATTGGAGTAAATCTGCACTCACACAAAGGAATGAGGGGTCATTACCTAATTGTGTGATTCAGGGTCATGCAGTTCCAATGGCCTGTAATTATGAGGCCATTAAAGATGTGACTAACAAGGAAATACAGCCCTAAGGTATGATTGCTCTGTCCATCACATCACTGTCCAGGGATAGCAGGTGAGACATGGATGACCAGCAGAACACTGATACATCTGCAACTTCAACCAACAACCCCAAATTTCTCTGTCAACAGAACTGTCCTTTATTTAAATGCCTGCCTTTGAAAAAAAACCCAAACATTTTCCAGGCTGAGGAAATCCTGCCACACTCTCAGAAATGTGAGTCTGAGGGCTGAAGGCAGGAGGATGAGCCCCGGTGAAACCACATCATGTTATTTTTGGGGTGCACAGGTGCGTCCTGGTGTCGGGGCTGACAATTCCGTGTGCTTTGCATCCACGAGCCGACTGTTAGCAGGGCTGCAGCTCCGGCTGAAAGCATCCATATGGTGCTCTGGGAGAGCCACAATCAGAGTATCTGCTGACAGGCTGGGCTATCACATGTTCCTCTCATAAATAATCTGCAGAGACTGTGAGAAGGAAACTTAGATCCACACCAAGACTCGCCTGACCTTTCCCTCCTCAGCTCAGCCTTCGCCCGTGTCTGCGTGTCGACAGCACAGACAGTTGGCGAGTCTGGATTTGAGGAAGGTGTTAGGAGCAGTTGGAATGACAGCATGGACATAACCTTGGGGATCAGCTCTGCCTTCAGCACAGCTCCCCGTCCCTGGTGAGAAAATGCTGCTTTGGAAAATGCTCTCCCTTCAGGCTCGGCGACGGCGCTGGAACGGAGCCCTTCAAAAATGGAGCCGCAGAGCATTTTTATCCTGGCCTGAGAACACTTTACAAAGCATTTAGGCTGAAGAAGAGGGGACTTAACCCAGGGGGGACATTACATCGTCTTCAAATATGCAAAAGGTTTCTGCAGAGCAGGGGAGGATTAGCTCTTCCCTGCATGCAGAGGGACCAGGATGAGAAATAATGAGCTTACAGCTTGGAAAAGGCCATAGAAATTAGGCACTGGGCTGAGGGTAAAGAATAGTTGAGCACCAGAAGAAATTCCCTAGGAAAGAAATGGAATAATCACCTTTGGATGTTTTTATTTAACGAGAAATTAGTAAAACATCTGCTCTGAAGAGTTCAGGGGGAATTGTTCTGATGTCAGGGAGAAGGATGGGGTAAATAACCCCCTACAATCTCTGTCAGGCCTAGTTTTTCATGAGGCAAAGGAGATGTGATTTCCCAAATTCACAAAGCAGGTTAGAGCACAGGCTGGGTTTGGATTGCAGCTCAGATCCTCCTGTCTGCACCTAATACACCAGACTAAATACTAAGTTAAAAAAAAAAAAAAAAAGAAAGGGAAAAACAGGTTTTCCCAACTGTTCTATCTTCCACAAGGTTGGGTTGGTATTTTTTGGTTAAAAATCCAGTATGAACAGTGACTCCAAACCGTGGCTGATATTCACAGGATTTCCCTTGGGAAAAACTCCCACTTTTCCTATTTTTTTTTCCCACATGAGCTCCCTCACAATGAAACGAGTGTATTTCACATTCAGAATAATAAATCATCCCCTCATTTTTCTGGTACAATGGGACTGAAAAGGCTTTTTTTTCCCAGGGAACAGATGAAGCTGTTCCTCTGCAGTGCTGCACCCTTCCTGCAAGACAGCACTCAGTGTGTGGGGCTGGGAGCTCAGCAGCTGTCAGCAGCATTAAATTCACCAGGAACAGGGAGAGAAAAGCCCCATAAAATAAAAGGAAGGACACTGTGCTGATAACAACTTGCATTTCAACCTGAATTAAAATACCTCCCCTCAGTTATTTTCTCACAAATTGTTCTTATCGATCCAGCTCAGCTCAGGATTAATGTGGGTTTGTTTTTTTTATAAGTGTGCAGCCATTACCCAGCTGCTATTGGAGATTTTCAGGCAGAATCCGATTGTGGAGAATTGTTTGCAGTGCCTTAAAATAACTCTTCTGGGAAATTTTCATCTTAAATTTGCCTCAAGATGGTGGCTACCTTTGAGAACAAATTCCCACACTTCAGATTTCACCTTCTGAGTTAGAAGAACTTCAGGAAGAAGCGATGAGGATGGTAGAATATCTGTTTTGGGGGTAGAAAAGTGTAATTTGAGAGAATTGAAGCTACGTGAAAACCCACATTTTGCCTGGGTGGATTTTCTATGAGGTCTAACAACAGCTGAGCCCATCCCTCAGTGGGAACACAACACTGTCTTTTGGAATATCTCATGTTCTACACTATTAGACATGCTTTTTTGGATGGTAAATCCAAGCTAACACACAGATGCATGCAATGTCATCACAAAAACATCATTTTCATGGAATCTTTGGCTAAAAACTCACTGCACAAAGGATTGCCCAAGATATCATCGCTGGGCACCATAACTGACATCGGTTCCTGCTGTTCCTGCTGTTCCAGCAAACAGCTCTTGGCTCCAGGATCAAGTTTTAAATGGGAAATGTTGCTTTCACGAGGGAACAGGGCAAATCAGTTGGTGTAAGCAGCACTGAGTGGTGTTTGTGTACTGCTTTTCACCCAGAAAATCCATAACATCTTGGCAAGCAGCAAGGGCAGCGCGGGAGGCAGGGCGGGGAAATCATGGAATAACACAGTGTGGAGCAAGGCCTGTCCCTGATTTTTGATGCTCCTAGGATTGAAGCAATCCCCCACCTGTTCCAATATTAACTGAGTACTCCGTAGCCTGTGGTGCAGAAAACTCCCCACTGACGTTGAGAGGTTCCGTGATCTGCCTGGGGTTGCACAATCATGGATCAGCAGCCAGGAAAAGCACCTCCAACACCTGATCCTTCCAGAGCAGAGGAATCCTTCTGCCAGCTGAGCTGCTTCAGGTGGTGAACAGAACTCAGTTGTTCAGGCTGGACTGGGGCCAAAGCTGGAGGGACAAGAACTGCTTGTGGTGGAAGTGCTGGGATGTCCTGGGTGACTGCAGGCACTCACAGCCTTTAGATGGGACTGATTTCTCATGGCAAGGGCAGCACGTTGCAGAAAGATCATGCCCTCTTCCAGAAATCACAGAACCATGGAGTGTTTGGGGTTGGAAGGTTGGAAGTGATCTTAAAGGTTTGGGTTGGAAGGGATCTTAAAGGTCATCCAGTCCCACCCCCTGCCATGGGCAGGGACACCTTCCACTGTCCCAGGCTGCTCCACGCCCCATCCAGGGGGCACTTCCAGGGATCCAGAGGCAGCCACAGCTTCTCTGGGAACCTGTTCCAGGGCGTCACCACCCTCACAGGGAAGAATTTCTTCCCAATATCCCATCTATTCCTGCCCTCTGGCAGTGGGGAGCCAATTAAAGAGAGGGCACTGAGCTCTGGTCTAAAGCAGAAGGATTTAACCACTTCCTGAGCTGTCAGCAGCTTTTCTGCAGCACTCTGGATGTTCCTGAAGGGCCCCCAGCCTGTCCAGTGGGGTTTATCCTGCCAAATCTGGTGAGATCAATGTCCACAGAGAAAGCAAGGAAGTGGGAAATCATAGACTCAGGACAAGAAGAGCTGTTCTCCAGCTTAAAATATACACATCACAAAAACCAAAACAAAACTCTTTGGCTTTTCTGTTGGAATATTCTCTCTGTGTGTCCTGCCTCCAAGGATGGAGGCAGTTTTTCAGGAGGCAGGAGGAGCCTTTGTTTTTTATTACAAAGCAGAAACCTCAGTGCAGGCCCATGCCAAAAAAACATGCTGCAAACACTCTCTGTGGCAAACAGGGCTTGCAGAGAGAGTTTGTTCATCTGTCTCGGCCTGCCTTGCCATACTTTTCTGTCCCTCTTGCCAAATGGAAAATAAATCATTCTCTCCTCGCTGCTGTGGTTTTAATTGGCTGGATCTGCCATCAGCTGGCTCATCCCTGCTCAGAGCCTGGGAAGGCGTAAACACTTCCAGGATTACAGAAAATGAGGACACCAACTTTGGGACCCATCCAAAGCCCTTTAGTGAGCGTGAAGACGAATTGACTACAGCGAGAGCTGCATCAGCTCCTTAATTGCTGAGGGGAAATGAAACAATAACATTTCCCCTTTGGCTACATCCTTTTTCCAGAGCCCTGTGCTAAGGGGCTGGGAGCTCCCTGCCTGAGACAGCAGCACTGGAAAGCTCCAGGACATTACTCTGGGAATGTTTTCCAAGGAAGGTGCTCAGACAGTGCCACAGAGGCTGGGAGATGATGATAATGCACTTTTCCTGTTTTCCTTACTGTCACAAACAAAGCTAGTTGATTCAGATAATGGATTTGGTGAGATAGGGGGAAAAAACCCACAATTTAATACTTTGAAGACTGAAGTTGAAGGTGATATTCAGTTACAACCACCCTGTTGTGCACCAGCTCTCCAACCTCTGGGCCCCAAGGACCTGGGATGTGCCCAGGCTCCAAAACTGTTCTGTGTTGCTCCACAAAAACAGCACTGGGAATTGGAGGCAGAGATTGTTTCTCCCCTCTAATGCATGAAGGGCTGCAATTCCCTCACTCTGCTCCATGGGAAAGGGAAACATGGTCACTTGGAGCTCTGGGAGCTTTGCCTCGAGCTTTTCTGGGCTCTGGGTGACATCAGTGAGGGATGGAGGTGGGAGCTGCTGCACAGACTTCTCCCCTTGCCCTTCTTCATCTGGAGGAAATCAGCACAGGGCAATGGAGCTCCGTGGGAATTGGCATGGGTTTGTGATGGGCTGTCCATCACAGCCCTTTCCAGTCCTGCCTTCTGCTGGATTGGACTGGAAAGGGGGTCAGTGGGCCAAGGAAAGTCTGATGGATGAGAGATGTGGCTCAGCAGCCACGGAGCCAAGGTTTTGGGGTAAGGTTATAGCAGTCAGGTGGGTGAGGGAAAGGAGAGAAGGTTGTAGGGTGATTAAGCAGCAGGAGCATTCAGTGGAAAAGGAAAAAGAATAAAGTTCAGATAAAAATAGAAAGGCAAAAGAGGGCAAAGCATGTGTGTGCTGTAGACTGCCGTGCTTCTGCTCCAGGCAATGTCACCCAGGACATCTTTTGTTTCATTCACATGAAAATCCTTGCCATCAGTACTTTTCCCTGTCCCCTCCATGAATCCATCAGCTCCTAAACAAACAGACATGACAAGGCCTTGGAAAGCTCTGTCAGAACCTCTGAGTACCAGTTGAGCATAATGTAACACGTGGGAAAAGCCATGTGATTCCCTACAGGTGGAAAACAGCTCCAGCCCTATTTCCAAAGATTTGATGTTTGGTTTACATGATTCACTGCCCATGTGCTTTGCTTTAGATGCTTGGAACAGCTTTTTGTAATGTATTCAGAACTGTGAACACTAAATTTGTCCATCACTGAGGCCCCAAAGGATCAGCACATCACTAAAAATGACACCTCATCCTGCAGGTGGGCAGAGTCAGAGGTTGGAATGCTGTGGTTCAGCCTGGGAGAAGCTGAGCATTTACTCATCCCAGGGTTGGAGCAAGGTTTGTACCACGAGGCAGGCAGCCTGGACTCATCATTTGATCACCCCATGTCCACAGACACCCAGATCCCTGGGAATCAGGGTATCCTGGCCCTGACAACCACAGCTGCCCAGCAGACCCTTGGCAAAATCCCTGGGCGACTCAAGCATCTCATGTGGTCTGGTGGGACCCAAAAGAAATGTGAGCAATGGGACAAGGATGTGATTCTTCCCCTCTTCTCTCCTCTCATGAAACCCCACTGGAGCTCTGTGGCCAGCCCTGGAGCCCTCAACATATGTGGAGCTTTTGGATAGAGTTCAGAGGAGCCAGGGAAATGCTCCAAAAACTGGAGCCCCTCTGCTCTGGAGCCAGGCTGGGAGAGCTGGGGGTGCTCACCTGGAGAGGAGAAGGCTCCAGGGAGAGCTCAGAGCCCCTGCCAGGGCCTAAAGGGGCTCCAGGAGAGCTGGAGAGGGACTGGGGACAAGGGATGGAGGGACAGGACACAGGGAATGGCTTCAAACTGCCAGAGGGCAGGGATGGGTGGGATATTGGGAAGGAATTCCTGGCTGTGAGGGTGGGCAGGCCCTGGCACAGGGTGCCCAGAGAAGCTGTGGCTGCCCCTGGATCCCTGGCAGTGCCCAAGGCCAGGCTGGATGGGGCTTGGAGCAACCTGGGATATTGGAAGGTGTCCCTGCCATGGCAGCAGGTGGGAATAGATGATTTTAAGATTCCTTCCAACCCAAACCATTCTGGGATTCTACAATGCCCAAAGGTCTGTTCCTCCTCCATCCTCTGCCAGCTCCTTGCTCTGCAGAGCAGCCTCCCTGCAGCGATTCTCGTGGGCGATGCTCGCAGACTTTCTGCATCAATTAAATCTCTGTTTTCCCATCTCCTGCCAGTTTGGGGATTTGTTGCAGGATTGTCATGGTGACGGCAGCTGTGGGACCCTCGCTGAGGGTGAGGCCCCTCCATTAGGATTCAGGGCAGCACTTCAGCCTGCATCACTGGGGACCCTCTTGTGCTGAGCACTCTCTGAGAGCAGGCAGCTCATTCCACTGCAGAAATCCCAGCTGAACAGCGTCTCTTCGCAGCAAACG
Organism: Chaetops frenatus; assembly: GCA_013400775.1. Classification (NCBI taxonomy): domain Eukaryota; kingdom Metazoa; phylum Chordata; class Aves; order Passeriformes; family Picathartidae; genus Chaetops; species Chaetops frenatus. Next base: position 121,753 of record VZTR01025601.1, read on the forward strand.
AGGCTGGCTCTAATTTTTGTTAATTATGTGGAAGCAACTTGATTTCCTCATGAGCTTGTTGTCAGCACAGCCCTGACCATCTATTCCTGGCTAGCAGGATGAGGATGTTTAGGAGCCCCAAAGGACTCTGCAGCTGTTTTGCAGAACAACATGGAAAAAATTATAGGAGCCATTTCCAAAATAAATTAAAAAAAAAAAAAGGCAAAACCCAAGATCTTTCTTGAGAAACAGAGTGGGAAAGAGGAGCCATTTGCACAAAGGCGAGGTCTGGCAGAAAAGCAGGGAAAAGAACGAATGGGGGGAAAAAAAACAACGAAACAAAACAGATGCAGAGAAAGGAGCTTTTAATAAGGAAGGGAACAGGCAGTTTCCCGGGAATGAAGGTGACAATCCGAGCACCGGGAAGAGCCCGGGGAGGTGGAGGGAAAGGGAGATGCGCGGAGAAGCGATTGCAGAGGAGCCTCGTTAGCGCAGTAGGTAGCGCGTCAGTCTCATAATCTGAAGGTCGTGAGTTCGATCCTCACACGGGGCAAAGGCGGTTTCCTCCTTTTGTTTTTATTTTTTCCCCAACTCCCGTCCCGCAGCCAGACTTTCCCAGGGAAAGGGAATATCTTTTTTTTTTCCATAGAATTGGAGCAGGAAGGGGGACGGGAACGCGCCCCCAGCCCCGCACGGGCCCGCAGCGCGCCCCGTTACGCGCGGTCCGCCTGCCCGCTAGGGGGCGCGCACGCTGGTTGGGTCCGTTAGGAAACACCGTCCGCGCACCGTCCGCTACCGGCGGGGGCGTGGCGCGGCTAGATGAGGCGGCGCTGATTGGCGGAGCCGCGTGGTAGGCGCGGCCCAGCGGCGAGATGGGCGGTGCTGATTGGCGGGGCTCCGCGGTGGGCGGGGCCAGCGGCNGGCGGGCACGGTGGCGCGCCCCGGAGCCGCGGTCAGAGCGGCGGCGGCCATGGCGGTGTGCGCACGGCTGTGCGGCGTGGGGCCCGCCCGCGGCTGCCGCCGGCGCGGTGCGGCGAGGGAACAGCGGCGCGGGGCTGCCGACAGCGAGCCCGACACCGACACGGACCCCGAAGAAGCGGGAGGTGGCGGCGTCACGGAGGACGAGGAGGCGGCCGAGCGCATTGAGGGCGGGCGGCCTTTGCCGCCTTCTATCGAGGCCAGCCCGGCCGGGCGGGCCCCGCTGTCGCTGTTGGAGCTGCCCCCGGAGCTCCTGGTGCAGATCTTCGGCTCCCTACCCGGTACCGACCTGCCCAGCCTGGCCCGGGTGTGCACCACCTTCCGCCGCATCCTCCGCACCGACACGATCTGGCGGCGGCGCTGCCGCGAAGGTACCGCCCGCCCGAGGGGCTGCACGGCCCCGGGGGTGCAGCGGGAGAGGGGGCAAGGGCAGCGGCCCCGAGGGTGCGGGAGGGGATGGAGCGGGGGTCCTGGAGGGCTGGGGGTGCAGGGCAGAGCTAAGGTTTTGGGGCTGCGGGCTGTGGGGCCGGGGCTCACAGCGCTCCACGCGTGCAGGGTGGAGGAATGGGCACGTCTCNTTCCCAGGGAAAGGGAATATCTTTTTTTTTTTTTTTCATAGAATTGGAGCAGGAAGGGAGACGGGAACGCGCCCCCAGCCCCGCACGGGCCCGCAGCGCGCCCCGTTACGCGCGGTCCGCCTGCCCGCTAGGGGGCGCGCACGCTGGTTGGGTCCGTTAGGAAACACCGTCCGCGCACCGTCCGCTACCGGCGGGGGCGTGGCGCGGCTAGATGAGGCGGCGCTGATTGGCGGAGCCGCGTGGTAGGCGCGGCCCNTGTCGCTGTTGGAGCTGCCCCCGGAGCTCCTGGTGCAGATCTTCGGCTCCCTACCCGGTACCGACCTGCCCAGCCTGGCCCGGGTGTGCACCACCTTCCGCCGCATCCTCCGCACCGACACGATCTGGCGGCGGCGCTGCCGCGAAGGTACCGCCCGCCCGAGGGGCTGCACGGCCCCGGGGGTGCAGCGGGAGAGGGGGCAAGGGCAGCGGCCCCGAGGGTGCGGGAGGGGATGGAGCGGGGGTCCTGGAGGGCTGGGGGTGCAGGGCAGAGCTAAGGTTTTGGGGCTGCGGGCTGTGGGGCCGGGGCTCACAGCGCTCCACGCGTGCAGGGTGGAGGAATGGGCACGTCTCGGGTCTCTTGGTGGTGGCACTTGACTCGTGGCAAAGGACATCGAGCTGGGGTTGTCCCCCGGAGGAATGGGATGGGAGCAGGCCCTGGGAGATGGTGCCTCCACGGAGCGTGTCCTTGGGGGAATCCTGAGGACAGGGAATGCTCAGCCCCTGCACCAGGGGAGAAAGGGGGGCCCTTGGGATTCCTGGAGCCCTGGGGGGACACAAGGGATGCACCGGGAGCAGGGAGCCTGCTGAGTCCGGAGGCCAGGCCTGGGTAAGGGCATCCTTTGGGGAAGTACAGAGCCAGGTGTGGAGAGGTTCCAGGTTGGTGGGTGCGTTTTCCAGGGATCCTCTGGTGCGAGGATGCTGTGCTGCAGTAACGGGAAGGCCTGCGAGGTGTTTTTTTCCTCAGCTCTGCTCTGTGAGGCTGCAGTTCTCCTCACCCTCTTCCTCCCACCGTTGTGGCTCTGTGTCCTCTGTTTATTTCAGTCCTGTCCCACCTCCCGAGGTCTGCCTCGCTGTGCTCATCCTCTCTCATCCTGCCAGGTGCTCCTGCTGCCAGCACATGAAGTCATGTGTATTTTCCTGGTTGCTTTCTGTTTTTAATACCAGTGAGGGCACGGGGGTGAAAGATTTGGGAATGTCAGTGGCTGCCTGCAGTGGGATCCGGTGGAATGCCTGAAACCTTGCAGGAATGAATTCCTGCCTTATCAGCACCATCCAAGAACCTTTGGACAACACAAAGGTTGCACCTGGAAAATGTAAACAAAATCATTCTGATTTCATAGTTCAGCATTGTCCCAATAATTTAACATTGGTTTTAGAAGACAGGCTAATGAAATTATGTTAATTCTTTCCTTATACTCCTCTAGTGACATAGAGCCCTCATGGTTATTTGTGTGTTTGATGAATGGTTTGCAAAACTTCACTGATTAATTATTTTAATAGGTTATGATCCTGGCAAAGTGTATATAGAAATATATGTCACTTTTAACTATGTGTTAGGTTGCCTTGTAAAAGAGCCACTAAATTAGGCCTGGTGGGGAAATACATTTATTTATCAAATTCATATCTGCTCCTTGGATTTTCTTTTCAGTAAATAAAGCAATGTTCAAAAGCTGAGCTGAAATTCAAGGAAATGAAAGAAACAGTGGAATTTGTTTGGCTAAAACTGAACTGGACAAGAAGGGAGGGTATCAGGACAGCACTTTTGTCTGTGGCCCTTAGCTAGCTACCAGGTGAGAGGTGCATAAAACAAATTTTGATTCTTTTTGCACATTATTTCTCCAGTTTCCCAACATATCCATCCCAATCTGTGTCAGAGAGTGCCTTGGTGTGGCTGAGGAGGATCCTGTACCAAAGGCAGGTGCCCAGGCTGTACTGAGCAGATAAAGGGCCAGAAAAACTTCCTACAATGGTGAAACTGATCCTGAATCTTTTAACCAGCCCTGGTTTTCTGAGCAGTTCCTCAGCTGGACTTTTCAGGCTGTTTGTGGTGCTTTGCATTGCTCTGCTGTGGTAGGACTGTAACTTTGAGTAGTTGTACACATGAGTATAAAATTGGGCGTTATTTTATGTGTAAACATCAAGGGTTGGTAAATAAACACACATTTAAAGCTCTAAAATATTCTGGGCTGTGTTTCTGCACAGCCATACACTGGTGACTGTGATAGTCAAACATAAAATGTCATCACTTTTTGTAATCTTTGCCAAAAGCAAACCAGCTCCCATCTCAGTGTGTGTGTTTGTGTCTGCCTGAGTCTTGTGGAGCTGCATGTCCTAAAAACAGAACAAGAGCACGTGTGCCCTGCTGGTTTATTCACTCTGGAGCCCGTGGAGTCACAGAATATCCTGAGCTGGAAGAGTTCCACAAGGATCATCCAAACCCAGCACGATGTTCCAGAAGCAACTGGGAAACTTCAGCTTGGTGTCAGCTGCATCTGCAAAACTCCTTCTGTTTTTAGGAATGCATAGCAGTGCAGAGGCAGGAAAGAAGCCTGAAATAATCAGAACAGAGAGAAGATTCTCTGGGAGGAGCTGCTGTTGCAGTGATTTGGTGTTTTTTGGCCATTTTTTTCCCCTTCTCTTTGGACAGGAGCAGTGCTGGGTGTGAGGAGCAGCCTGGCTGTGTCCCAGCTTGGATGGATCCCTCAGTCCATGCAGTGTTGATGTTCTTGCTCTGCCCTGCTCTGGGCCAGCCCAGCTGCAGATTAATCTTAAAACATGCTGAGATTATTCCAAGTGTCCAGAGGACTTGTCTGCCTGAAAATGGAGTGGTTTTTGCTGCTGGGGGAGAACTGGGGAGAGCACTGGGATGAGCCAGGGGGAATTGTGTAACACTGACACCACTGTCAGAGCTGTTGTCCTTTTATCATTGTAACTGTTTGGGGTAAACAATGTCTCTGGATTGCTTCCTTGGCAAGGAGAGGGTTGCAGTTACTTCCATGTTTTCTATAAATAGGAGATTGCTGATATCTGCAGCAGGAGCAGAATTAAAGCTCGTGTCACCCTGGCTGGTGGCCTGACCTACCTTGGTTAACACCTTATAGTCCATTTTGAATCTTTAATTTCTTTCATCTTAAAACAGAGCAGGGCAAGTGCAGCAGAACACCTGGGAACAGATCAGTAATGCAGAATAATCAGTTCTAGAGCTTGGAAGAAAAGGCTTTTGTTTGTGAAAACAACCTCCAGCAGCTTTTGGGCCTGCTGGAAAATATCAACCAAGGTGCTGAAGTTTGTGACCTTCAGGTTGTGTGGAAAGAGGAGGGAAAAAAGAGTGGGAAATGTGGTTTATGCTCTCAGTGAAGAGACTTTTGGGTGGGGTTCAGCTCTTAAAAGAATCCAAGGAATCCCTGCAGGAGTTTGAGACAAAAACGCTGCCACAACAGGACCTGTTCCTTGCAGTGCTGTGCCCTGCTAGAGGTGAAGGTGGCTTTCATAAGTCACAAGGCTCCAACCTCCCTTTGTGTGAGGTGAAAACATTGTGTGGTGTGTTAGTCTGTGGCTTTTCTTCATCTCTGATGGCCTTTTCTGGCTTTTAAACTCCAGCTTGGCAGTGGTTGGCTGCTCCTCACTGCTCAGGCTGGTGCTCAGCTCTCTCAGCCACCCTTCAGAGAGTCTCAGGCCTGTCTGCAGGCTGCACATCTGCTTCAGGATTTCCACAAATGTTTGCATTTGTTGCAGATCAAATCTCCTTTTTCTCAGTGGCAACTCCAAGCCTTCCCCTGGGAGAAGTGTTTGGGAGAGGTCTGGGTGTGTTTTAATCTGGTTGCTCAACCTTTGGAAACAAGAAGCCAATTCTAAATTTGTCCACCTGCTATTTCGGAGCTGCTAACCTGAGAATCTCCCATTTTGAGGTACCTAGAATAATCCAGTGAAGTTTTTTCCTCTCTGTTCTATGTCCAGCCTTGTGAAGATGCATTTATTCAGACATAATTGGAAGATTTGATTAGCCAGGACACAGTGGGAGTTCAGTAGTGGTGAAGGGAATCAGACAATCCTCATTTCCTCTGTGTGCACACACAGCTTCCAGCAGCTCCCTGGCATTGCCACGCTGGGAAAGGCAGCAGAAAAGCAGGAATTTGGGCTTGGAATGAGCACAGGGGTTTCTCCCAACTTGGGATGGAAGAGCCTTGCTTGTTTTTAAACTCCAGACTAATCCATGCAAGGTGAGGGTGACACAGCTTCTTTCGGGGAGGAACAGGGAATGTGAGGCTTGGATGTGCTGGGAGCAGGGCAGGGAATAAATGCCACTTCCAGAAGTATTAGTGCAGCTCAGAAAAAATGGAAACTGCTTTTCCAAGTCCTTTAAATTCCCCTGCATGTGACCATGGAAACAGCAGCATGTCCCTGTGTTTGGGAAATCACTCCTTCTAAACCAGCAGCTGGTCAGTGGGAACTTGAAAACCAATTTCCATCCCTGCTTTGGAAGCAGGATTAAGTAGCCATTTTCCAAGGGTGTGAATTTTGGTGACTATTAACTCCTTAGAATAAAAATACTTTACTCAGTGAGCTATTGCACTGAGATACATTTCCTTAAAATAGATTTAATTGCACTGAAGTGGAATTTTCCAGGAAGCTTGAGCCCTTCAGATCTTTCTTGGAAAGGGATTTCTGTTCTCTGTAAAGAAAACCTTACCAGTTTTATTTTTCTCTCATTATCTTGAAGCTCTACTTGCTGTTAATTTATGTCCCTCTTGCCTACTGGGTTAAAAAGAGGTGGCCTTTCTTGCTTAGGATATTTGGAGGGGGTTTTTTTAGGCACTCTGAGCCAAAAAATTGATTTTTCCCATGAAATGACTATTCTGGTGTGAGCAGCTGGGTCAGAAGAGCTGCAGTAATGCACTTATGGAGCTCAGCCATCTCTGTGGCATTTCCACTCTCTGTAGCTGTTTGCTGACCAAAACAGGATAAGAATTACTTATAAAATGAGTGTTAAAGCACATTAGGATGAGATTATTTTTTTCTTGATAATACTTCCTTGGATACCTCATGACAAATACTGTGTAGCAATATACAGATCCTAAATTTTTTTGTATTATTTAAAGGAATTTGTTATTTGAATCTTTCCAGGAAAGATTGGAATTACAACCACTTTAATAACAGTTTGGCTTTCATAAAATTTCCCTGCAGGTTATCAGGGACCCTTGCATGAAGCTTTGCCATCAAATCCCTTCCCACCCTGTTATTTGGAGGTAGCTGCTGGTGGTGGATCTCCCATGGCACTCACTTGGGTGATTCATTGATTAGGGAGAAGGCTTTGGGAAAAATCAGCACCTTTTGTGGGAAGAGGGAATGAGATTCCATTGGGGAAGGATCCTCCAGGTGTCTCCTCCCTTTCCCATGCAGGTAAATCCCTTCCCTGACTGACTTCACTCTGCCTGCAGTGCAAGGGGCTCATCCCACCTGTCCTGGGGCCAGCTGAGTGTTTGTTTACATGGAAAAGAGTTGCCTGTTCCCAACCCACGCTGTCCCTGCCCTTTTCCAAGGACTTTCCAGTGAGCTGGGGACATTCCTGGCTGTTCCCTGCACCCCTTGGATGTATTTCCCCATCACACACCCAACGTGCAGAGTCTCTGGGAAGCCTGGAGGGCTCAGACAAGGTGGCTCTGGATCCATGGATCTGCAGGACTCAGCTGGCACAGCCCCAGCCCTCAGTGGTTTGTTTGTGCTGGGCTCTTCTTCCTGGGAGCTGAGCTTGTCTGGGCTCTGCTGATTGTGCTTCCTCAGCCCACCTTGGGGCTGAGAACACCCTCAGCTTCCTCTGGCTTTGCCTACAGAAGTCAGCAGGAATTCTGCCACTGCCCTTGGCATTTTTTGATGAAGGGCAGTGAGTTTGTTGTGCTCCCCTCACCTTTGCTGCCCTTGCTGTTTACCCAGAATGTGCAGGACGTGCATTCCCTGCAGACAGGCTGCCAAGAAACCCCTGTGCTTGTGTTTATAGACTGGAGGAGGCTGAATTCATTCAGGGAAACTCCTGCTTTTTCTCATACTTGGAACCTGAATTCTCTCCTGCAGCAGGTTTCCAGCATTAGGTGGTGCTTCACAGCCACAGTTGTTAATTCAAGGATGCTCAGCTGAGGGTGAATTTCATATTTAATGGTTTGATGAGGGTTTGCAGAGATACAGTTTTGTGACAAATATCTGGCAGGTGTTTGTGCTGCTGAGGAAAGCTGCTGTTTGATCTGTGCTAGAGATCTCTTTGATGTCAAGGAGGGCACTTGTCTGTACTGAGACCTATCAGGGTCACTGCAGCAGGCTGGCATTGTCACTGCTGATTTTTTGGGATCTCCCTCCTCTCATTTCCTCCCTCTGCTCTTCTGAGGATTTCTGGCATCGAGACATTAGTAGTTGCTTTAATTTTTTTTTTTTTGAAGTTTCTTAGAAGTTCAACGTCGACTTCCTGAAAATGAAAGGAGAGAATCTCATTTTCTGCTTCAAAGCTGCTCTGAGATCTCCGACTCCCTTTGTTTTTGGGGGGTTCTGGAAGCAATCAAAGGCCTCTGACTATACAGCAGCCCTGTCTCAATCTGATCTGCTTTAAGTGTAACCATATTTGTACATGCTGGGGCCTGTTTTATGTCTCCATTTCATTCTTTTTCAAGTCTGTGACCTTTCCTTTAGGATCCTGATAAGCATTTTCCCTGTTGGGTACCTCAGTGGGAATAGATAATTGCTCTGCACAGCAGTGATTTGCTGGGAACAGGCACACAATCCCAGCTGGAATGGGGATGTCTCCCACATTTCTCACTCTTCCTGGTGTCAGGTGTGAGCAGCTGTGACTTTGCTGGGTGTGTTTGTGCCTTATGGTGTGTTTGTTGCAGGCACTGCTTGTGAAATGTGTTGGATTCTGCAATGAAATGGCATCCCATTTTTAAAGCAAAAATCAGATTCTTGGTCTTCTTTGGCAGCTTCAAGAATACACCTGATCAGGTCTCAGTAGCTGGTATTAAGACTCTGGGTCCAAACCTTTTTTTTTTTTGCCAGAGTTGACCCTTTTTTCCATATTTTTGCAGAATATGGAGTTTGTGAAAACCTGAGGAAGTTGGAGATCACAGGAGTGTCCTGTCGAGATGTTTACGCCAAACGTGAGTGAGAAACCCAATCCAAACCTTGCTTAATACCAATTTTCAGAGCATAGAAATGTTAAATATTTATTAAGCTTTGGTGGCAGAAATTATTTAGGCTGACTTGCAGGGGTTTCATTGGGAAGTTGACATGTTTGGAGTTTTATTCAGTACCATGAGCCAGGATTTCTCTGCCTCCCAATCCTTTGGTAGGAAAAGAGCATGGAATTTAATTTTTCAATAAAGTGTGCCGAGGGTTTTTCATCCTGTTTTGCCATTTTCAGAATTAACAGGTACATTTAAGGAATTAACAGGTCCATTTTCGAAGCCTTGGTCTCAGTGAGAGGAAATGGCTGCAGGAGAGTGGGAAAGGGATGAGCATTCCCTGAAGGAGGAGAGCCTGGCAGGAGGTGTCACTGTGTTTTGGGAATGTCTGTGGGTGTGGGATCCTTCAGAACCTTGAAGTAGGAATGACCTCAAGCATTGATCTTAAAGCTGGGAAGAAAAACAGGTAGAAGGGGTTTAATCCCATCTTTAATAGATTTGCTGGGCTTCCACAGGAAAATTACTTCATCACCTAATGCCTGTCCTAGTACTCTAGGGATGGAACTGCCCCATTTTCCTGGCTGGGAGGGCTGAGTGATGCTGAGCCAGCACAAAAATATCCCCAGAGAAGCCCCATAAACCCTTGAGGCCTCCCTTAATTCCCATTTAATCCCATATCTTTGTGTGGCACTGCTGTGGTGACAGCCACACAACACATACCAGGTCAGGTGTTAGCTCTTCATTGCCATTTTTAAGTGGGGCAACATCTCTTCATGACCTGTAGCCTTTTTCAGTATAAAATTTCCATGGTTCAGAGCTATTAAAGTGATATTTGGTGCTTTTTGTGCACAAATTTTGGGTAAAAATGGCCCTACTGGCTCAGGACAGTGGTGACTCTCCAGCCCAGTATCTCCCAGCTGTGGCTGTGGGCAGGGAGGCTGAGGAGAGGACAACCCTCTGGGATATTTTCCTAAACATTCCCACAGTTTTCAGATTTCCAGAGTGTAATCAGTTTGTTTATTTAATAACTTGCAGTAGATCTGTCTCACACATAAGTTTCCATGAGTAGTTTCAAAATCCATGGCATCCATTAGCAGAGAGTCACACTTGATGTGTGAGAACCACCCCTGTGATGGTCTTTCCTGCACTTCTGTGAGAGGTCTGTGCCCACATCAATCCACCAATCCAAGCCACTTTGGGATTGGTCCAAAGTGGGAATGCCTGGCAGGCATTCCTGGCTTTCAGGATGCACCATCTCAGCTCCTCTGCTCAGATTCTGCACTTTGCCCTGTGCCAGGAGCAGTTTCCTGGTGGTGTCAACCCCATTTTGCCCTGTGCCAGGAGCAGTTTCCTGGTGGTGTCACCCCATTTTCTCTACTGTCCCCTAAACCTCTTTAATTGCAGAGGAGTTAATTTGGGATTATTGCATAGACTTTTCCATTCACTGAGTGTGCTTCTGTGAGAAATGGTGTGGGGAAAATGGGAACTGAGCTCAAGCGCCTGAAAGCAGAACTAATCCAAGGCCTGGGCTGCTCTCCATGGAGTTACTTGGTCTTCTTGAGGGCAGCAGTGCAGAGTTTGAGGAAGGGCTTTGATCCCACTTGGAGTTGAGTAGATGCCATTTGTAAATAATGCCTGTGGGCATCTGGAACACGTTCTGTGTGGAAAAACCCCGCTCCCACGAAACCGGGGAGGGGCGACACAAACAACTGGAAGCAAAGTCAAGAAGAGAACCGGACATCCCAGCGTGGTTCTTCCACACCCCTGGAAGTGTTTGCTGGTCCCAGTGGAGCAGAGTTTGCTGGCACTCACCCTGCTCTGTCTGTTCAGGTATAAACCCACGGGTGAAGTCGGGGCGTTTTATGAAAATCCTGCCCGACTACGAGCACATGGAGTACAGAGATGTTTACACCTGCCGTACGTACCCCGCTGCTGCTGCTGCTGCTTCCTGCACCCAGCACGCCCGGGATGCTGCATGCAGTGTGCCCTGGCTTGGAGCAAAGCACTGGGGGTGACCTGGGGACAGCAGGGAGGTGCCAGCACTCGTGGCTGGCTGTGTGTTAGAGCAGCCCTGTGACCCTGCCCCAGCAGGCACGAGCAGGGCGGGCACTCAGGTGTGTTGGTCTTGATTTTGAGAGGTGCTTGATTGAGGATTTCGTCACAGAGCAAGAGCACTCGCTCTGCTGGTTGGGAATTGCTCCTTTCTTAGAGGGAAGAATTCAGATTCCCTGGTGAGGCCTCCCAAAAGCAGCTCTGGAGTGGCAAAGAGCTTTGTCGTGGTCCAAGTGAGCTCCAGTCAAATCCTCAGCATTTTCCAGTGAAAAATGCTGAGTGTTCCCACAGTAATTCCCTCCCCACACATTGAATCCTTTTAATCTCTGTCTCCAGGAAACATTCTGCTAATGTTTTAAAGATTGTGATTTGCCTTCCTCACTTTGGATAACCTTTTTTTTTCCCCCCTCTTCATGTTATTTTGAGGGAGGAATAGTTAAACCCTTGGAGTTTAGTGCTCAGCAGGAACTGAGGGGGAAGGACTGATTAGTTTACATCAATTAAGGAAGCTAGGACTGTTTGGTGTTTATTTGGAGGGGGTGTTGAGCTGTCTCTGATGCTCCTTTGGGTCTGCAGAGCTTGGCAGACTCAGTTACTAACTCACTGCTGCTTGGGAATGGAGTTTTTCACACACATTAATGAGGGAGTGGATGCTGCAGAATTCCCTGTGCTGAGGGAAGCAAGCAAGCAAGCAGGGGCCATGCAGTGGAGGTGGAGACTTCAATGTGAGTCAGGACAGACCAGCAGCAGGAATTGGGACAAAATTTTGGGTTTGGCAACCTGGGGTGCCTGTCAACAGCAGCTGTATTCCGGGGCTGGATGGGAAGGAGAAGCAAATCCACGCTGCAAGATGGATTCCTTGGGAGACTGGATATTTGCTCCAAACATGCTGTTTGTGGGGGCTCTTAAATGACATTTAGTGCTGTTCCCTCAGTTATTTCTTGAGCTGCAGCCATAAACTTTTGATGTGCCCTTTTTCTCTTGGGCTGTGTTGTTTTCCTCAGGGAAAAGCTTGGATGGTTGGATTTGATGATATTGAGGTCTTTTCTAACCTAAACAATTCCATGGCTCTGAGCCCATGTGGTTTAAGATGCAATGGCTCATTTCCCCTTTTTCCCCTCTTGTGTTGTTAGGATTTTCCATGGAAATCTTCCCTAATTCCTGCTCATGCAGTGCCAGCCAGGTGAGCTCAGATCACTTTCCCCAGGGGTTTAAGCTCACCTGGGTTACTCTGAGCTCTCCCCACCAGCAGATCAGGCATCACCAACCTGGGGCACTGCTTACTTTGTTCCAGCTCATTTTGCTGGTAGGGACCTTCCTGCATCCCAGGAATCCAGGAGAATTGCAGTGAATTGGGTCTTTCCTGGCCAGGGCTTTGCCCAGGCAGCCTTTCTGCCAGTGGGAGCTTGGCATTCCCTGCTTTTCCAAGCCCATCCCCAGCTGGATTCAAGCCCCCTTCCCATCTGCAGGGTGTGCAGGGCTACTTGTGGAATGTGGGGAATATCCAGCCTGGGTGAAGGTTGTCCTGGAGCATCCAGTGGATGTGGTTTTGCTCCATCTGGCAGGATGTGAACTCAGAAATTTGGATAAGCAGGAGGCTTCTCCAGGACTGAGCACAGGCAGTGGAAAACCTTGGAGAAATACCCAAGTGCTGTTTTTCTTTTGAGGAGCAGGAAGGGAAACAACTGCCAGATCTATCCTGTCTCCTAGCAAGAAGAGCTAGAGCTGGAATTCATCAGTTTTTCTCTGCAATTAGTATTAGCTGCTGTTTTTCTGGAGCTCAGAGACAGCCCAGGCTTGAAAATAGAGCTGTGTTTTGAGACTTGTTTGGGCCCTTGACCAACCACCAGCATTTCCCCCAGTAACTTCTGGAAGTGAATGGGATTTTTTTTGGCTTCCTGTGTCCAGAACTCAGCCCTATTTCCTGAAATTGCTCCTACCAGGAGCTGGGCTAGGAGGGGCATCCCCATCCCCCTTGGATAGCTTAGTTTTCCATCCTAAAAAAAAATAATAAATTTTTAAAAGCTGGGTTTTATCAGCTCTGTGGCAGGCAGGGTAGAAGGCAGAGTGTCGTGGGTGGAGCATCTCATCCCATTAATTAATGTGTAATTACTGAGCTGGGAATGGGCTTTGCCTGCTTGCCTTGGTGCTGTTTGTGCTGCACTTGGTTCCCTGGGTGAAACCAGGCCATCAGGCTGAAATTGTTTACAGCCCAGGGAAAAGGCTCCTCCAGGCCAGTTGGCAGCAGCTCTGGCCATCCCTCCCTGCTCTCCTAAACTTCTGTGGAAGTTCTTGCTTTGCTGGAATAAAAACACTCCTGTAGTTCTTGCTGTCTGAAGTAATTAATGAAACAAAGCTGCTGGAACAGCTGCACTGCAACACAATTCTTCTTTTAAATTGATGCAAACCCAAACCTATTATTCAAGCCAGTCCTGGAGGTTAAAATGAGTTATTGTGGCCTTCTGAGTTGGCCATGGACATCACTGTAAGGCAAGTGAAATATCTTCTTACATCATCATGGAAATAATGAATTCTGCTGTTCCTGCCCAAAATGCCAGATTGTGTAATGTCTTCCTGTGAAGGTTACTGTCAGGAAATCAGATGGACAAAAGGAAATTAGATGGACAAGAGGAATGGCTGTGTAAGGACTGGAGGCAGGTCCCATCTCTAAGCTTTCCACACAACAGCAGGTTTAGGATCATTTTGTAAAAGCCCTTTTTTCCTACTTGCTGAAAAGATTCCTCTCTTTAGGTGGGATTGGAGGGACACCTGGCTCTGAGATGAGAAACAGAGAAGCCTGAACTGCTCCACTGGATTTTGAGTGGGTTTTAGAAGCAGCTTTTGGGCGCTGCTGAGGTGTGGCTGCTTCTGTGGAATTTTTAAGGCCATGACTGATGTGGCCACACCACCAGATTCCCAAGCTGGAGTGATCCATGTGCTTTGCCCATGCTCCCAGTGGCTGTTTCTAAGGATGCTGAACTCCAGAGCCACATTTGTCTACACAAGGCAATGAAATGCTTCCAAAATACTCAAATTTCCCCGTTCCTTCCTGCCTTCCTGCCCTTCCCTATTTTCTGTTGCTTTGCAGTGTGAAGCATCGAGTGCATTTTTGGTAACTGGAGGCAGCAGATGCTTTTATTTGTTTTTAGCTCTGGTTATATTGTATGATTTGCATTTATGGGACTGTGTTATAAAAGTTTTTTGGGAATTCTTGCTGAGGTAGGTGGTTCTGCCCTTCCACAGGGCCAGGAGTAAAGAACATAAATCTGTGTGAGCTTGGGGTGGGGGGAGGCCTCAGCACAGAACTGCCTGGCTGGGCTTGGACACAGCCACTTTTCCCGAGTAAACACAGTTGTGGGTGCTGTTGGTCAGTGCTGTGTGCTGGGTTTTCATTCCCAAAATCCCAATTCCTTGGCTGGATGTGCTGACTTGAGTGTCTCCCTGTTCCCCAGTGCTGCACCGGTACCGGCACATCCTGGGATTGTGGCAGCCGGACATTGGGCCCTACGGGGGACTGCTGAACGTGGTGGTGAGTGACTGCCTCATCCCTCTGGGCCTTCTGGGGTCTGACAGGTGGTTTTTTTTACACTTTCCACACCTGGCAGCCATTCCCAGACCACTAAAAAAATCTGAGCAGTCATCTCTCAAGGCAGTGATTTGGACCCAGAGGGTGCTCCTTGGGAATTTCTTGGTTTCTCTTAGGTTGGACATCAGGAGGAATTTCTTCTCAGGAAAGGTTGTTAAACACAGGAATGGGCTGCTCAGTCAGGGAGGTGGTGTAGCTCTGTTTTTGAAAGCTTTCTGAAAAGTTTATAGTCTCGAGTCAGATTTTCTCACACATTCCAGTTGTGGCAACAGGACATGAAAGAAGGACAAGGTTTCACCACAGGCAAGAGAACAGCAGAGGCCCCCAAAAAGAGAGCCCGTTTATGATGGATGCACAATTTATAGGGTTTGCAAAGTGAGAGAGGATTGGAAGATGAAATCCCACCTCTCAACCAGACTGGTCAAGTGCCCAGTCCAACAGTTTTCCTTCTCCAAGAAGGAATGTAAACAGAGCCAGTGTTTTTAGTACAATGTGTGAGAAAATCTGACTGGAGAATAGGAACTTTTCAGAAGGCTTTCAAAACCAGGGTGACAAGGTGGTGGGATGCCCATCCCTGCAGTGGATGTGGCACTCTTTGCTCTGGGTGGGGATTGCTCACAGGTTGGACTCGATGGTCTTGGAGCTCTTTTCCAGCCTGAACAGTTCTGTGATTCTTTCCATCCTCACCACCTTTCTCCAGATAGTTCTTTTATATTTCAGCTCTACCCCAAACAGCCCCAAGAGCAGGTAGAAAACATGATCAGTGTTTGAGGGAAAGGCTTGATTTAGAGTTTAATGCTGATATTCCAGTGGCTGGCACAGGAATCTTCATTTTCTTTGCCTGCAGCTGAACCTTTCACCAAGGGTTTTGCATTTGGGTGCTTGGGAAACCTTTACACCAGCCCTGAGGCTCGTGCATCAGATGTGACACTGGTGCAAGATCTGTGGAGTGTGGCAGCTCTGGTGCTGCTGGGAGAGCAGTTAATGAGCAACATTTGACTCTGAGCAGGGGAGAGCTGAGGCAGGAGTTTGCCTGGAGCCCTTGTTCTCTGCACCAAGCTTCAATAAATGCCAGGTTGAAGCAGAACAAATCATGAGGCCTTTGGGTTTTGCAAGATTCTGTTCCAGGAATTGGTGTAAGGGGCATCCAACTGCATCAATGCTTCCAGTGTGAGCTTGTAAAGACTTTGGGGGCTGCTCTGCCTTCATCTCAAATCCCTTTATTTGGAGAATATCCTGCCTCTGGAATTGCAGGGGCTGAGGGGAAGGATTCTATTAGGGGTGCAGGAAGGGGGTTTGTGCCTCTCACTAGAGTGTTGCTTCCTGTGTCCTCTGAGTAATAAAGCCAAATAATTCCCCATCCAGAAGGCAGGGATAATCACGGGAAGCAGAATTCATCTGCTGGAGTATCTGCCAGCAGGAGCTCTCAAACTAATTAGAGTCTGACTTGCTGTGTGGTCTCTCCCTCTGGATCCTGCACTCCAGACAAGTCATTTGCAGCAATAAAGGCCTGAGCTTTTTCCAGTGGTGCAGAAAGCCTTGTAAAGAAACCCTCTCCACCCAGGGCGTGCTGGGAGTGCATATGGTCTGGGTTAATGGCTGGAAAGCTGTTTGGGAATGCAGCAAATTGTTCTGCAGCTCCTGCCCTGGGCCAGGAGAGGCCTCAGAGTTTGCTGCAGACTCACAAGGAATCGTGCAAGGCTGATCCTGTGGGCTTTGTGTCCTGTCCCTCTGCAGGTGGATGGTTTGTTCATCATTGGCTGGATGTACCTGCCCCCTCATGACCCACACGTGGATGATCCCATGAGATTCAAGCCCCTCTTCAGGATCCATCTCATGGAGAGGAAATGTGCCACGGTGGAGTGCATGTATGGCCACAAGGGACCTCATAATGGCCACATCCAGGTGGGCTCCTCTGCCTCTCTCAGCACTTCAGCTCTGGAAATGGGTTCATCAAAAAGCTGGGAGGATTTTATTTCAGAGATGTGGCTTTCACCACCCTGCTCTGTGTGTGTGGGCGCCAGCTTTACACTCATTATGTGTCTGACAAGTTGTGTGGGCTGCTCCCTGCTCTGAGTTTGTTCCCTGGCAGTGGCACAGCCAGGTTGTTGTGCTGTTTTCTGCTGGGCTGGGAGCACCAGGATGGGCACAGGCTGGGGAAAGGATGTGTGAACTGGCCTTGGACAGCTGCTGAGTGTGCCAAGGCAGACACAGGCCTGTCCTGCAGCTCTCTCCTAGCTGAGACCTTGAGAAGGTGCTGCAGCATCCACTGGATGCTTTGAAAAGCTTCCTGACAGGTTGTTTTTCTTTGAAGGAGGAAGATGAAACAGGCAAGCAGCTTAAAACTATCATTTCCATTGTATGCATTGAGGTTTTATTGCTTTTGTTTCTCTGTTCTGTAGCTGCTGCACTCAGCAGCAGTGGATGATTTCTCTGTTGTGGCAAATCCAGTAACGTTTGTTTTGTAAAGCATTTGCTGTGAGCATCCAAAGCATCTCTAAACAGCTCTGTAACCTGTTCACTTCTCCATGAGAACTACAGATTGTAAAGAAGGATGAATTCTCCACAAAGTGCAACCAGACAGATCACCACCGGATGTCAGGGGGGAGGCAGGAGGTGAGTGCTCTGCCAGGGCTCTGCACTGAGCCTCTTTGTGTGTCCCCTTCCTGAGGTGCCCTCCTGCCTTCTGATTTCTGTGTGATTTGGGATATATGAAACCCCAGGCTGGGAGCTTTTGGCTGATTCCCTGTTTTAGGCAGTTTTCTGTGTCAAGGTGCTCTTTGAGCCCCAGCCACCCTCCTGTTTCAGTAGCAAACCTGTGCAGAGAGGGTCAGCAGCACATCTTGGACATCAGTAACACTCCAGGCACTGATCTCTGTGCCATTGCTGCCTGTATAATTAAGAGACTGAGCACCAGCTGCATTTGGATACCTGCTGGTCAGTGAGGCACCTTCCCACTGCTTGCCTTGCTCGAGGGATTAAAAGCTTCATTTGCTTGTTTCTCCTGTGCCTGTCAGCTCTACCCAGCAAGGCAGATTCCTCAGAGAAATACCTGTGTTTAAATGCAGGTATAAATGTCAGGATGAATACCTGTGCCAGGTACTGCTGTTTGCTTCCAGCTGCTTCCACGTGACAAATCTGATATTTCAGCTGCTTCTGAGGAGTGCTGTAAAATGTCTGTCTGCTAATGGGAAACAGCTGGCTGAAAGGTTTAGTTAAGTGTTTTCTGGTGCTGGAGCAGATGAGAAATGCTTTAATACTTTCAAAGCACCACGTTAAGTGTGCGTGGCATTATGGTAATTGGAGGAGCTGGCTTGGGAAGATAAAGGAGGCAGGTTTGGAATATCACTTGGCAGGCTGCTATCTCAGTGTAAGCTGTTATCACACCAACTCATGGCAGGGTATTAACTTGTCAGAGCTGGAGCTGGGCTGCTTCAGGAGATGCTTTCAAAGCACCCTTTGGATTTAGATGCATCAGTATTAAATCAGCAGGATTTAACCTCCTAAACCCTCAGTGCTTTTCAAAAGCTTTTTTTCTTTTGTGGTGAACGTGTCAGGACAGGGCACAGGAGTCAGCTTGTGGGCACACAAATGAGTTGGTGGGAGAGAAACAATAGATGAGCTACTTTGCACTACCAGGCCATGGCCATGCCTTTATTCTGAGGAGGTTCGTGGTTCTACCTGGGATTTATTTGAAGGGGAGCCTGTTTATGGTGTGATCACTGGCAGTTACCATAATCACTGTTTGTTAAGCAGATTTCCATTCCAACACGTAGCTTGTTCCCAAATCCAGCCACGTTTCCCTGTGTCTGGCAGAGGATGTGCCCTGTCTGTGGCTCTGGCAGTGAAATGTGCTGTCACAGAGTCACACAGTGAAGTCATTTTGGGGCACATCACTGAAATGGCCTCATCCTGTCCCCCTTTTCTCCTCGTGCTGCAGGAATTCCGGACGTGGCTGAGGGAGGAGTGGGGTCGGACTCTGGAGGACATTTTCCATGAACACATGCAGGAGCTCATCCTGATGAAGTTCATCTACACCAGCCAATATGAGTAAGGGCTGCTGCAGCTTCACAAGCACATTGGAGCATTTTTCCCCAAAACAGGGGTTTTTCCTTGGGCTTTCACAGCCAGAGGAATGTTGTGTCTCTGCAGTGTTTCCCAGCTGTACAGGGAGATGAGGTGGAATGACAGCAGTAAGAATAGGATTCCAAGTTCTGCACAATAACTATGCACAGTGAGGTGCTTTTGAGTCATTTAACTCTGTTTAATTTGAAGACAGAGCAAATGCCTGTGGTCCCAAGGAGTGTCTGGTTATTATCCATATTTAGTCAGTGTGCTCTGTAGTGCAGGAATTAGAGAGTCCCTGAGAAACTGGGGGATTTTAACCATCTCTCCAAGCTTCTGTTAGCAGCCACCTCACTCTAGCAGATGTTTAAATATGCTTCACTCTCAGGTTCTCTGAGCACCTCGAGGGCTGAGGAGGTTTCCCTGCTGCAGGAATCTCCTGATGTGCTCACGAGGATGGTGCTGAGAGAAGTGCAGGGAGAGGGAGGAAATGCTTTGCAGAGCTCTAAAGCAAATCCACTGATCTTGCTGAAAGCACAGATCCTGCCTGGGTTGACGACATCCCCAAGCTGCTGGAGGAGCAGAATGCAAACACATGGCTACAGGGGAGGGGTTTTTTATTGATTTCTGTGATGTTTTCCTCTTGCACAGCAACTGCCTGACCTACCGGCGCATCTACCTCCCCCCCAGCAGCCCCGACGACCTCATCCAGCCAGGCCTCTTCAAAGGCACCTACGGCACCCACGGGCTGGAGATTGTCATGCTGAGCTTTCATGGGAAGAAAGCCAAGGGCACCAAGATCACTGTGAGTGTGTTTTCCTTTCTCTCAAGTGCTTGTGGAAGTGTTCTCAGCGCTGTGGGTGGCGTAGGGAGAGATCTCTGCCTTGGGAGCTGGCAGTGCAAACCCTGTTCCCTGTGGGGATTGGTGGTGGTGGTGGGTGAATCTCAGCACACGCAGAGTAACCAGAACTTGCTCTGCAAAGTTTCTCCTGGCTCTCCTTTCTTTTCCTCTCCCTTGCAGCTGCTTTTTGTGAGCAGCTGGTAGCAGGTCACTGGGGATCCCCTGTGTGTGTGTGTGTGTGTGTGTGTGAGGAGCAGGTATCAAATGTTGGCAGCTCTTCACTGAAGTCAGGCAGGGGAGCTCCTTCCTCCCTGCAGGGAGGGATTCTCCTGAAATGCAGCTGCAGCTTTGACTTCTTTCACCCTTGCAAGTACAGCTTTTGATTTCAAGTTCTGGTTCTGGGAAGGGGAAAACAGAGATGTCAAAAAACCAGCAAACAAGGTCCAAGCAGGGGTTTTTTTTGTTGTTGTTGCCAGCTTGGTGATTGTAGAATAAGCTGAACTATCAACAAGTCAGGTGATGGCTCTGTAGCACCCGGTGCGTGCAGCTGTGCTGTTCCTTCCTGTCCCTAGGGAGATCCCAACATCCCAGCTGGACAGCAGACTGTGGAGATAGACCTGGCACATCCTCTGCAGCTGCCTGACATCGAGAACCTGCGAGACTTCAGCGAGCTCTCCCGCATTGTGCTGGAGGTGCAGGAGCAGGTCCGGCGCGAGGAGCAGGAGCGGGAGCAGCGCCACGAGGGAGAGGAGCATTCCCAGCAGGCTGCCTCCCAGCCTGCCAGCCCCCTGGGAGAACGTGCTGAGGGGGAAGAGACTGCAGCTGGGGCAGAGGGGATGACCCAGGACAAAGCCCCAGCTTCCCAGCCTTTCATGCTGCCCATGGGAGTGATATCGAGGAATGAGGATTATCCCCGGACCTGCCGAATCTGGTAAATCTGGGGGTTTTATGGCTCAGTCACTTTTTTGAAAGGGAAGGGGGAATCTTTGAGGTGTGTTTGTGTGGCCTTTATCTGCCTGTGGGTCTCCCAGCCCCTTGGGCTCAGATTTCACAGAATCCCAGAATGGTTTGGGTGGAAAAGGGACCTAAAATCCCATCTTGTTCCACCCCTGCCATGGGCAGGGACACCTTCCACTATCCCAGGTTGCTCCAAGCCTTGTCCAACCTGGCCTTGGACACTTCCAGGGATGTGGAATCCACAATCTCTAGCTCCTGCTTCTGGTGCCCAATTCCCTGTGCTTTGGTTTGGCTTTCCCTCTCTCACCATGCTGTCATCTGCCATCCCACTTCCTTGCTAGATTTACTTCAGAAGCTGGCACTTCTCCTGAATTCTACACCCCCCCCCCTTTTTTTTTTGGTGTGTTTTATCCCAGAGCTGCCCAGCTGAATATATTTAGAACTGTCCAAGCTTCATCCCATTCCCTTGTATATCATTCATGTTCCTTGGCTGTGGGAACACAGTGCTCTCTCCCACCTTTCCCTCGTGCCTTGGGGCAGCCCTGGCAGGTTCTGAGCACCCCAGGCAGGAGGTGCAGGTGTGCAGAGAGCTGTGCTGAATGGGAGCTGGAGTTGGTGAAGCAGCACACTAAATGAAGTGTGGAGAAAGAGCCCAAAAGCTGAGGCTTAGGCAGGTGACCTTCAGCCAAACATCTGTGCTGATGGAAAAACCTACCCAGAGCTGGTTAATCCCAGAAGGCTCCTGCTGTCACAGCTGAGTTGTGTTTGGATAAAACCCTGCTCCACCTGCTGCTTGCTCAGAGGTTTGACCTTTATTCCTCCTCAGACCCTGGTAGATTTTTCTGCTTTTTAGATTTTTCTCTCCCTTCCCTTAGGTTTTGCCTCTCTGGTCACACTCTCAACATGCCTTTGCTTTCATGGGAGGATTGTCTGAGCCTGTGCTGACCCTTAAGTTGCACAAGTTAATCTCAGATGGTTTAGGGGGCTGAACCACTGAAAAACCCAGCTTTGGTGTGCAGGTGCTGATTGGGATAACCCAAAGCAGCAACCTCCAGATAGCAGCGAGGAGTTGCCTTGTCTTAATAGAAAAACCGAGTGTAAAACTCCATTGGGCAAAGTGGCTCCCTCAGAGTTTTGTGCTGATTCTTGAAACGAATACTGCCTGATTCTGGCTCTTCTCACACCTGTTTTGTCCCTATCTCCTGGCAGTTTTTATGGGACAGGGCTCATTGCTGGCCACGGCTTCACCAGCCCCGAGCGGACGCCGGGCGTGTTCGTCCTGTTCGACGACGACCGCTTCGGCTTCATCTGGCTGGACCTCAAATCCTTCAGCCTCTACAGCCGCATCAAAGTCTCCTTCCAGAACGCCCAGGCACCTTCCCGGGAGGCCTTTGATGAGATGCTCAAGAACATTCAGTCCCTGGCTACTTGATGAGCACTGGTTGGTGATGGACAGGGCTCGGGGTGGCAGAGGCTGCTGCGCTCCCCAGCCGGGGCTGGGGTGGGGAGTCCTCGCTCTCGGTACCTCTGGATAAAAGCATGCACTTTGAATAAAGCCTTTTTACCCCAAAATGTACACACATCCCAGTTCAGACATCTGTAACTGCCCTTTCCTCTGTGCCACTCCACGCTGCTTCCCAGCAGTCCTTGTTTCCCAGTGTGTGCTTTGGAGAGCTGAAGGGATCCTGCAGAGGAGGGAACAGACGTTCCTTAGTGTCAAAAAAGAGTGTATTGGGACAAAAACCAACACCAGGTGAGAGCTGGACAGAGGAACAGGCAGTGACAAAGCACATCCTCCTCTCCAGAAAGCTTTCTGTGGGTGCAGCATTGCCAGGAGAGGCTGGTGTGATGCCTGCATCCTTGGCTTGGTACTTGGAGAGTGTGGTTTCCTCTGGAGAATTCCCTCAGCAAGGGCAGGATCCCCACTGCAGATGAGTGTGTGCAGCATTGGCCTGGCTTCTGGAGCTTGATGGATGTGCTGTCCCTGCAGCTCCAGCTCTGGGGGTCTCCCTCAGCACAGAGATGATTCTTTCTCCTTGCAGGAGCTGAGTATAAACTACAGAAGCTCTGATGTGTTCAAACTGGTTTGTACCTGAAAGGTTTTCTCAGACCTTGCAAAGTGGGAAATGGAAATGAAGGAGCTGAAAGAAACCCAGCTGTGGGATGAGCCCAGCAGGCTCCAGATGGGCAGCAGAAGGTGCCACATGTCACTGGTCCTGTGCGACCCCAGGGGTTCCATTCCTGTTCAGGTTGCTCTTTAGAGCCCAGAGGACTGACAAGGGGTTGTCCTCCTGTTGTGTGGCTCGTTCTGACTCCTGGAATGTTGGGTGCTGCTGGGTGAGTGCTGCTGCCCCTCTCACAGGACCCTTCCTTCCCTTTCTAGCAGCACTTGTTTCACCCCAGGTGATTTTGTGGCAGATCTGAGCTCTGCTGGGATTTTTTTTGCTACAGGCAAGGGAGCAGATTCCCTTTGGGCTGTGCTGTGCAGGAAGTTCTGGCCAGTGCTCATCTCCAGGCTGTGATTTGTGCTAGAAACCATCAGCACTAACACAGCCCTTTGCTGTAGTTGCTCTCTGGCTGTGATGACAAACTCCAGGTCCCCTCTCTTCTCCCCAGAGCAGTGTCTTACAAACCCCTGCCTTTACATCTCTGCAGTTCTAGATCTGTAAATGTGTCTATATCTGTGCTGGGAGGTTTCAGGCCCCTTCTGTGGAGAAGTTTCATTCCCTGCCTGGTTCCAGTGCCTGTGAGCAGCTTTTATTCTCACTCTCACAAGGGCTTTTTGCCATTTCTGGCTCTCATGTGTTCCCTCAGCTGTGTAAAAGCCCAAACTCCAGCAGGGACACTGAACTCATGTCACTCACAGGATTAATTCCTGTCTCTCTGGATAGAGTTCTCCAAACCTCTGGGAATTTCAAGGTGATTTAGGGCACTTTTTGCTTTGTTTGCTGCAGCTTTGTGAGGAGTGGCAAGCCTCCCTCAGTGTTGGGGCTGAGGAGCTGTTTCAGGCCTGGTGAATAAATAAGCTGTGAGAAGGAGGTTGGTTGTGAGCAGCAGCCTGGAGAGGTTTTCCTGCAGAGAGAAGAGCCAGGGCTGGGAGAGAGGGAGTGGCTGCTCTGTGCCTTGGTGAGTGGGCAGAGAGGTCTGGAGCTGAAATTGGGCATCTCAACCTTCTGCTGCAGCTGCTGAGCTCTGTGCAGACCTCGTGCCTCATTTGCAGACAGGTTTCCAGTTTGCTGCAGGTTTCTGGGACAACTGAAAATGTTCAGTGCTGGGGTGGTGGTTGGACTCGATCTCAGAGGTCTTTTTCAGCCTAAATGATTCTGTGATTAGGACTTAAACTGGCCACTGAGACACCAAATGTTCTTGGAGTTTGCTGTTAGGCAATCTGTTGTCTGCCTTGTGTCCTCCCTAACTGCCCAAAGGGATGGGAGATCCCTTGGGCATTGCCTGTCCCTAAAACCAGCTCTTTTTCAGCTGGATCCATAGCTCTGATTGCAGAATCCTCCCCACTTCACTATCTCCACCAAAAAAAAAAAAATCCCAAAGTTTTACACAACTGACTTGATAATTTTTGCTTTTAGCTTTTAAATGATGATTGAAATTTTTTTAAATGGAGATTAAATCCAGATTGCATTGATTGCCCTGCAAGTACCTGAGGCTTGAGTCACTCTCCCAAGTACTGAGCTGTCTGTAGCCTCTGTCCTTTGTCACCTGGGTGAGGTGTCACCTGTTTGCTGCTGGCACAGGTTGTGCATTTGTTCTTCTCCAGGCTTCCTGTCCCCTCTGAACCTTTCCAGTGACAGTGCCAAGGGTCTCCTGAAGGCCAGACCTGCCTGGCTGGCTGGAATGAAGGGTTTTGGTGGAGGCTGATGCCCTCTGGGAATTTTTCCCAGCTCTGCCTTGCTCCTGTTGTGGCATATTTTTATTTATAGCTCACCTGGCTGGCCTGAAAATGTCAGGATAATTCCAGATGAAAGGGAAAAGTGCTGGTACCCCCTGGCTTCGTTCTGTGTGGAGCAAAGGAAATGGCAAGTTTTGTATTAATATTCCTCCTCTGATGCCTTTTCTCACCTTCTGCTGCTCCAAGCCTGGCAGGCTTTTGTGGCATTTCAGAAGAAAATTCCCTCTGCTTTGGCTGAGGGTGAGGAAAGCTGTGAAGATGGATCTGGGGATGCTCCTGTGCCCATTCCCTTTGTGCCTGGCTCTGCCAGTGCTTCCAGAGCAAAGCAGGATAACACAAGAGTTAAACCCCCCCATCTCTGGACTCTTTGGGAAGGAGGAGGCAGATTTAGGAGCAGGCAGTTGGGATCTGATCCCCCAAGGCCGAGGGGGCTGCTCCTGCCTCCCCAGTCCTGCTTTTCCTCGTGGGAAGCTGTGCTGGCAGCACAGGGCTTTGCTGTGCTCGCTCATGTTTGCCACGGGCTGTACCAGCCACCCCCTGCAATCCCCACTTGTGCCCCAAATCCCAGCTTTGCAGCCCCTTGGGATCTGTGTGAGAGCTGTTGACAGGGATGGCGTGTGCTGGGGCCCTGCAGATGCTGATCAGTCCCTGCTGCCGACGTCTCCCTCGTCCTCTTGGCTCTGCAGGAAATCCTGGGGACACTTGGCTGGATTTCTTCATCCCAGATGGGTGGGAAGTGCTGGCGAGGATGGCAAACAACTTGTCAGGGGTGGGAATACTCTTGGCAGGAGCCTTTTCGGATTCAACAGAGCCTTTGCAGGGGAGGTTGCAGAGCCCTCATGGTCACTGCAAGACCTGGGGTTGAATTCTGGCTCAGGGACAGCAAAAGTGACTGGTTCACATTCTGGGAATGGGTTCTGCTCCTCCAATCCTGCTCCCTGTGTTGTCAAAACACATGGATTTGGCCAACTGGAAAACAGGAACATCAAAGCTCCAGTTTGTTTGCCTTGGGCCTGATTTGAGAGCTGTGAATGTGCCGTGCTCAGGCACGGGGGTTGTGGGAGACTCTGCTCTCCACGGGGGATTTGTCAGGCTGGATTTAAATAAGGAGGAGGGAAAACAGGATGGAATTTGTAAATTTAGGTGTCAGCTTCACTGTGGAGTGCTGCTACAGCTGCCCTGGGATGGGACAGCAGCAGTGGAAGGGCAGTTCCTTAGGAAATGTGTGCTGGGGGAAAAAGGGAATTGTGTGCAAACGTGCCTGGAGGTGCCAGCTCCCAGGAAAAACCCAAACCACAACTGGCTCAGTGTTTACTTTTCAACAAGGATGAACTTCTTCTTGCTTTTTATTAATTTATACCTAGTGGAACTTGATGGGAGTGTTGGGTGTTGTGTGGAAAATGGGTTGTTTAGGCTCACCTTGCTAGTTTAGGGAATGGTAATGTGTTAACTCTGTCTTGTAGCTGGCTGCTCCCGTGGCCAAAAATTCTCTGTGGTGTTCAGCTGCCAAAGGCTCGTGCTGCCCTTCCCAGTGGGACAGTGAATTATTTGGGATGTGGAGTGGGAGATAGAGGTACCAAACTGTGAGTGCCACTGACCTTTGGGTGCTTTGTGTGCTGAATTAAAAGTATGTGGTTCTGGTTTTTGTTTGGATTGCAATTTTTGGAACTTTTGAGGCAAAGAGCACTCGGCTTGACTGTGTTCATTAGCTTAATTAAAGCAATCTGCACTTTTGTTTTGTCATTGATTACTCCCCTTTCCCTGTTCCTGTGTGTATTTTGCACTCACCACTTTAACATGACACTGGATTAAGCTGGGCATTTTCTGTAGGTTTTGAGTGTAGATAAGTCTCTATTATTATTACTTATTTAAAGTATTAAAAATGAAGGTGGAAGATAAATCCCTGCTTTGGACAGAGGGCAGTGGGAGGAGGCCATTGGACATCCACCACCACAAATATCCATGTGTGACATGATAAGCTGTAGTTGAAAAACCTCACCTGCCCAGTCTGCTCCTCTGTCCAAGGTTTGCCTGTCATTTTCTTGGTGGCTTTGAGAGGAATGGGATGTGTAAAACCAACACCTGGCCTGCTTCACCCCAGGTTTTGGAATGCTGAGAAAGCCTTGTCTGTTACTTTTACACCTGATCATTGTTACCCAAGGAGCCTTTTCCAATTTCAAATAATAAAAAGCAAAGTTTTGTGAACTTACTTCTGCTTGCTTCTTTTTTTCCCCCTTGTCCCAAAGGAAAATGTTGGGCCCGTTCCACCCTCCTGATGTGCAGCTGCCTGTCCTCAGCGTGGGACAGGAATTAAATTTCCCTGGTTTGGATACTTGGTGAGCAGTTCTGATTTCCTCAAGGTGTGAGGCACACATCCCACACCTCATGCTGTGAAATCCCAGTTTTTCCCCTATCCCTGCTTTCTGTTCTCTCCTCCTTCATCTCCCCTGGGGATCCTGTGCTGCCCTGTTCCTCCCACAGCAGATTTTGGGGTGGCAGAACTGACACCCTGAGCCTGACAGAGCCTCTCTGCCCTCCCAGGCCCAACTTCCTCTGTCTGAAAGGAAGCATGAGGTAATCCTGGGTATCTCTTTTTTTTTTTTTTCCCCATTTTTCTTTCCACTTGGTCTGAAGGGGATCAGCTGGCACCGAACCAGCACGAGGGATGAGGGGGTGGGATCAGACTCGGAGTTGTCTGTGTTTCCTGCACTTCAAATCCCCACCCACTCCAGCTCTGCACTGCTTTTCCAAGTGGCTCTGTGGAAATGGGAGCTTTTTCCTCCTCCTGCTGCAGGTCCTGTGCCAGCCCCGTGTTCCCTGTCCTGCCTTTCCTGGAGGGAATGTTGTGCTTGGAGGTTTGCAGCCTGATTTTGCTGGTAAGTTCCTTGGCAGCTGATGCTTTCTGAGAACAAGCCCTGGCTGTGGAGCAGTGAGCTGCCCAAATTCAGGCATGAACTCCTCATCTGGAAGTGGCTCTGCTTTAGTGCTGGTGGTGAATCCAGGCTGGAGTGCTCTGTTACAGCTCCCCAGTGCTGTTCTCTCAATGTCTGGCATCTTCCAGTTCCCCTCTTTTATCTGTTTTTATACCACCCATGCCTTCCCCTCATCCCATGCTGTGATTTCCTGGTGCTGCAGGCTCTTTTGAGTGCTCACTGCTCAGCAAGGCAGGAGTAAAACACAAATTCAGTAACTCCTGCCATGTTTGGCCTTGCAGGAGCACAAAAGCACAAATGTGGTTTTTTGGGTGGCTGAATCCCAACCACAGGCACCTCCCAAGTGCTGGGCTGGGAGCTTCCCTCTCCTTCCAAGGAAGCTGGAGGAGTGAAGGACCTTTGCTCCAACCCCTGGCCGAGGAGTGAGGAGCTCCCCCAGACCTGGCAGAGATGTTCCTGGGCAGGTGGGGTCCTGCTCCCAGCTCAGTGATGGATAAAGTGATTTTTCCATCTGCTGGGGGTCAGGTCCTGGCTGTCACAGCTGTTCTGGGCTGCTCACTGTGGGACAGGGTTGTTCCCAGAGCTGTTGGCTCAGAAGCTGAGGCCATGCAGGGGTGAATTATTCCCTTTGTGACAGGACAGGCACATCCCACACTGGTTTGGGGACATTGTCTGTGCTGGGTCTTGGTCTCTGCTCCACCAAGGAGGCCCCAGCATTCCTGCACAGCATTCCTGCTTCTTCCTACCTGGTTTACTCCTAAAACCCACAAGGTTTTCTTCTTGCAGACAGGAAGGAAGGTGGGTCTCCATTCTTAAAGCCACAAATATGGTCCTGAAAATCATTTCCCTGTGAGCCCAACACGTGGCAGGAGCTGGAGCTTTTCCCTGGGGTAAGGATGGGGTGTGACAACTTCAGGCTCTGCTATTCCCTCTGCCTTTCTACCCCCTTTTCTCCGTGATCCAAGGCAATTCCCAGCTTCCAGGGCTTTGGGAGGCACCAGAACAGGAGGAATGGAACGTTGGGCTGTCCACGCTGTGTCTCTGCATCGTCCCAGTGCATCGCCTGGAGGAGGGTGAGCAAACTGCTGTCTGTTCCACTCATCCCAGTTCCCAGCAGGAATTTGCTTCTTCTTCCTCTTCCCAGTGGAGAAGGTTAATTAATGGCTAATTAAAGCCTTCTGGGCTCCTTGGAGCTGTCACTCCTTTTCCTCGTGCAGCCATCATTAACTTCTGTGGGTGATGGGCTCTGCTCCTGGCTCCTGCTTTGATGTCACCTCGTCCCTCCAGAGCCCCCCGTGGGATTCAATCCTCTGGGATTCAGTCCCTGAAATTCAATCCCGAGGGATTCTCCCGGAGCAGCCGGGCTGGGCCGCGCCGTGTCCGCCAGGGGGCGCCCGGAGACCGGACAGGGACACGGACAGGGACACTCGTGGGATCGGCAGGGACAGGGCAACGCCGGGGATTGGAGAGGGGAACGGCACCGAGCAGGACACGNCGTGGGATCGGCAGGGACAGGGACACTCGTGGGATTGGCGTGGACACGGACACAGACATGGACACTCGTGGACTCTACATGACACAGACAGGGACAGGGACACTCGTGGGCTCTACATGGACGTGGACACAGACATGGACACTCATGGAATTGGGGTCTGTATGGACATGGACACTCGTGGGATCAGGATTCACACGGACACCCGTGGGACTGGGCTCCACATGGACACAGACATGGACGTTCATGGGACTGGGATCCGCATGGACACAGACACTCGTGGGATTGGGATCAGCATGGACACGGACACTCGTGGGATCAGGATCCACATGGACACGGGCAGGGACACTCGTGGGATCGGGATCGAACGGACACTGGCACTTACAGGACCAAGATCCAAATGGACACGGACGTTTGTGGGATCAGGGTCCACATGGGCCCTCGTGAGGCTGGGATCCACACAGGCCTGTGGAATGTTGCACCCGGAGGCTCTTGGGTCAGGCCTCCTGCTGAAATCGGGACCCCTGGAGGTCCCCGTGGGACTTGGGACCCCTGGGGCACCCCCAAGGTGGACCGATCCCCTGTCGCACCTCCCACCTCTCCCCAGCTGATCCCAAGCGAACCAGTTCCCATCACCCCATCCCCAAATCCCCTCCCCTCCCTCTCTCTGTATCTTACGTCTCTTGGCAGCGTTTTCCTCCCTGGGGCTTTCTGTCACCTTGTCATCCTTTGCCTCACCTTTGGGAACCCAAATTATTGCTGCCCTCCCAGAGCTGCACTCCCGGCTCTTCCCACGGAGCCTCGTGTGACCCCCGTCCCTCAATCCCGGCTTCCATCACCCCTGAGCCCTCAGAGCGAGTGTCCCCCGGTTCCCCGGCCCGGTGCCTTCATCCCAGCCCTGCTCCCAGCCTGTTTGGGGTGGTTTTTCCTGATTTCCCGTGATCCCGGCTCCGGTACCTGCCTGGCTCTGCCCCTGCGTGCTCCTGCTGATTAAAAACCAACCGGGAGGTGCTGGTGAGTGAGGAGCTGGATGGACCCGCTCCATTTGGGAGTTCTTGGGGAAATAACACAGAAATTTAATTTTCTGCCGCTCTGGAAAAAGAGAAGCCTTGGGTGTTACTCGTGCGCCTTTCCAAGCGTTTCGCTTGCAGTGAAGGGGAAACTTGGCTTAGCTTGGGACCCTTCCCAAAGATCCCCCCGCATGGACAAAGTGCTCGTTTCATCCGTCACCACGCCTTGGCCGCTGCTGATTTTTAGGGAGAAGGTGCCAAATTGTCCCCGTGCCCGGGCGGTGCCTGACACGGGGGCAGCTCCCAGGGGAAGCTTCTCCTCTCCAAAAGAAGTGGATTCGGCAGCGATGGGAAAAAAAACCAGGGCTGGGAGGCAGGAAGAGGGAGCTGTGTCCCGGCCCCCGCCGCGCTCCGCCGACAATTCCCCGCTCCCTCTTTGTTCTCCCCAATTTGCACAGCGAGGCCTCCGGGCACGGCGCGTTTCTTCCTCCGCGCCGGTACAAAGCTCTGCGGAACGGGGCTGGGACGCGCTGACCCGGGAGCAGGGAATGCCCAGCAGGGAATGCGAGCTGGGAGAGCGATCCAGCCGCTCTGGCCTTCCCCGGGCAGCGATGCTCGGCCCTGATGGACACCCTGCCCTGCAGGGCTGTGGTTTTTTTTGCGGGCTGGAAATGCTGTTCCCAGGGGAGCAGAGCAGGATGAGTCCTCTCCCAGCCTGGCTATTCCAGATGGAGGGATGCCTTGGATTTTAACTTTCGTATTTTCCCAAACCCTGCAGTGCTCAGGGTGGGACTCTGCAGGGTTTTGGAGCCTGGGAGCTGCTGCTCTCTCATCTTCAGATGGACACAACAAAGCCTCTCCAAGGACACCCAGACTGTCCTGGGCCCAAAATGTGCAACCCAACATCTTGAGAAGGAGGGGTGAGCTTGGGGAAATGCCATCATTAGCTCAAGTTTTAATTGGGGAATTGATGCTGATCTGCAAATGGACCAAAGCTGTAAAGGTGGTGACTCGGGGTCCATCTTGGGCTCCATTTTTTGAGAGCAGGAGGTGCCTTTGAAGGCCTTTCAGACAAATCTCCACCTTTCTCCCCTCCCTCCTGCCCGGTCTCCGTTTCCAGGGAGCCACTTCAGGCATCAGGAGCATCCCCTGGCATGGATGGATGGATGGAGGCGCTGGGGCAGCACCACCGACAGCCCCAGCGGGGTCCCCGCAGCAGATTCAACATTTCCCCTGAAGCTTTTGGGGCAGGGTATCAGCTCCTCCCGCTGGGCACGAGTCCCCTCCTTCCCCCAGCGCTTCCCTGCCCTGCGGCGGGGCTGTTTCCCTTTGGAGAGAAGCTCGGGGGAGGCGAGGTGGAATTCCAGCGTGACAAGACAAAGCTTTAATATCATCTTCCCTGCGGGGGGAGCGTTCTGCGGGCCGGGCTGCAAATGAGGCGCTCCGCGGAGCGGGGTGTACGGGGAATTGCTCCATCACCGCCCCTTAATGGCTTAACCAACAACATCCAGAGTCATAAATCAAGGCAGGAGCGGCAGCCCGACCTCTGTTCAGCGGGTGCAGCCGGGAATAAAGGCAGATTGTGAACGGCACGGAGCTGCCACGGCTCGGCCTTGGCATTAAAGGGAGCCCGAGGAGAGAAGATACCATCAAAGCCGTCGGAAGGATTAGCTGAGTCAACCGGCAAAGAGCTGCGCTCATTTATCGGGCTGTCTTCGGGGCTAAAAATGCACCCTGGGTGGAATTTTGCCCTCAATTGCCGATCTCACGCTTGGGCGGAAGGGAATCATCAAAAATGGGGTTTTTTTGCAGGTGCTGGCTGGTTCGGGTTTGGGCATTGCAGGGGTGAGGGCTGGGGAGTGGAGCCAGGGAGAAACGGGTGGGTCTGTTCTCTTTGGCAGAGGGAATTGAGGTGCAGGGAGTGTCACAAATGTGTTGGCAGGAGGACCCAGCGGTCTCTCACCACCACACAGCACTGGGTCAGGCCAGATGTGGCTTTTTCTGTCCCCACCAGGGACACAGGATTCATCATTTTCCAGCCTGAAAATGACCAATGACCCCTAAAATGTCGTTGGAAAGTCCAGCACGAAGTCTGGCTCTGCTCCTTTGCAGCTGAACTTTGGGTTATCACAGAATCCTGGAATGGTTTGGGTTGGGAGGGATCTCAAAGCTCATCCCGTTCCACCCCCTGCCATGGGCAGGGACACCTCCCACTGTCCCAGGCTGCTCCAAACTCTGTCCAGGGGACACTTCCAGGGCTCCAGGAGCAGCCACAGCTTCTCTGGGAATCTGTGCCAGGGCATCCCCACCCTCACAGCCAGGAATTCCTTCCCAAAATCCCATCTAAATCCACTCTCCGGCAGTTTGAATCCATCCCCTGTGTCCTGTCCCTCCATCCCTTGTCCCAAGTCCCTCTCCAGCTCTCCTGGAGCCCCTTTAGGCCCTGAAAGAGGCTCCAACTTCTCCCCGCACCTTTCTCTGCGAGCCAGGCGAGGGCGGATCCTGCAGCTTGAACCAAAACTGCCTCAGTTTCCCCGCAAATCCCTGGGATTCCCGGTGAGTTTGGCAGCGGGAGGGAAGGTGCTCTGCAGGGCTGGCTGCTCTCCCGGCAGGCAGCAGCTCCCTGTGACCGAGGGGCCAAAAATAGAACCTTTCCCGGGAGAGGAGAGAGGAATAACACTTTTCCTGACACCCTGCAGCGGCCTCGAGGCTGCCAGCGTGGTGATAAGCAGCTGTTTGCCTGTGCCCTGGAGAAAACGTGGTTTATCTCTTCCTTGTTCCAGCCCTGCAGGAAAAACCCAGCTGCCGTGGGACCTCCCCCGGCTCTGTGTTTGATTATTTCTCTCTCCCAGCAGCACCTGGAGATTTGACTGGAATTCCCAGCCCTGCCCGGGCTCCTGGATTAAAAGCAGGAGGTGCAGGAGGGTTGTAGGGAGGGGGGTGAGCTTGGGTGGATCTGATTGCTGAATTAGAGGTGTTTTGGAGGCTGGGGGAGCCAGGGCTGTGAGTGCCCGTCCTGCTGCTCCCTCCGGAGCTTTTCCGGGAGGAGGAAACGCTCGCAGCCGCCTGTGCAAACAAGAGGCCCCGAGGAGGAAACACGGCAGCGCTGGGGAAAATCCTGACCTCCTCCTGCAAAGCTCCGGGCTCCAAGAGAGGGTTCAACCCCAGAGAAAACTGGGGTCCCCCACTCCCTCTGCTGTCCTGCCCCCAAAATCCTGGTTTTCGGGCGAGGTGATGCCCCTGCCCCCGTGCAGGGCATGGGGATGGTGCTTTTGGAGTGCAGGAGGAAACCTTCCTGAGATCCTTCAGAAGAGATTGATATTCAATATGAAGCTGATTTCAGGTGGTTTTTAGCCAGCAGCTGCTGGGGGTGATGCCTCACTCCGGTGCTCACAGCCTCCAGCAGCAGCACTGCCCAGCTGCAGCTGAGCTTTTCCCCCTCCACAAAACCCCTCCAATCCCCTCCCGTTGCTTCCCACCTTCCCTGGGGCACGGCCGGCACAGGCAGAGGCTTTTCCCAGCTCCGGGAAAGCAGGGTGACATTAAATCCAAAACAAATTACGCTGTGCATCCGAGTGAGGCTGCTGGGATGCGTTTTCCTTTCCCTAACGGTGGAGGCAGTGGGAGTTGCAGCACCATTAATTCCTTTTTTTTTTTTTTTCTTTTTCCTCTCGCCTCCTGCGAGTTGTCAGCTCCTCTCCCCCGTGCCCGGTGAGTGCCTCAGCCCCTGGCTCCGATGCTCTGCTGTCTCCCTTGGGATCTCTGGTGCAATCCCAGTGCTGAAAGATCTCCCCCCAGCAGCCTGGGGATGCCGTGGGGAGGATCAGGGGATTCAGGGATCACAGGGAGCTCCTCCGGAAAGGCCACCCCAAATCCCGGCAGCCCGAGGTGTTTCCTTCTGCTTTGGAGCCTTTTGGGGTTTCTGGTGCAGGGTGAGGGGGATGGGGCAGCTGCCAGGCCCCAAAGCATTCCCAGCCTGCAGGAAGGTCAGTTGTGCTCTTGGAATGGGAAACTGCTGCTCAGAGGACAATAAAGGTTATTAAATGTCAGGGAGAAATAAAGCTGCCTTTTTTCCCCCCCCCACACACTTTTTTTCCTGTTTTCTCCCCCTGGTTTGCAGGCTGCAGTGGGAGATGGGGACTGGGAGCAGCTGCCCCGGGGCACCCCAACGCTTTTCTGCACTTGGGATGGGGGATTACTGGGGTTCCTCCTCGAGAATCTGGGGATCCTGGCCAGCTCTGGGACCTCCAGGCCCAGCCTGGCTCAAGGACCGATTAAATCGGGTCAATTCACTGGGCAGGCACAGCCTCGCACAGGTGGGACAGGTTTGGGTTCCCTTTTTGGGATGTGGGACAGGTTTGGATTCCCTTTTTGGGATGTGGGACAGGTTTGGGATCCCTTTTTGGGATGTGGGACCGGTTTGGGTTCCCTTTTTGGGATGTGGGACTGGTTTGGGTTCCCTTTTTGGGATGTGGGACAGGTTTGGATTCCCTTTTTGGGATGTGGGACAGGTTTGGGATCCCTTTTTGGGATGTGGGACCGGTTTGGGTTCCCTTTTTGGGATGTGGGACAGGTTTGGGTTCCCTTTTTGGGATGTGGGACAGGTTTGGGATCCCTTTTTGGGATGTGGGACCGGTTTGGGATCCCTTTTTGGGATGTGGGACAGGTTTGGATTCCCTTTTTGGGATGTAGGACGCATCCAGGCGGCTCCAAGGTGTCCCCAAACCCTCTGCCCGGCTCGGGCTGTGGCTGCCAGTCCCAAGGGGCGGTGACAGCAGCCCCTGCTGGCCTCTGCCACACCTCTGCCACACCTCTGTGCCCTCGTGGCTGCGGCAGCAGCACCGACAGGTCTGTCCGGTCCCGGGGAGCCGCCGGGAGCTGCCACCCGGGCGGGCGGCACCCGGGGACAGCGAGAAGCAGCGGGTGCATCCCTGCCTCGCCTTGTTTGGCTTTCAGTGTCGCCCGGGGCTGGGATTCACCATTGCACAGCGGTGGGTGCTGGCGGAACTGTCCCTGTCACGCCAGGCTGGGCCCGCCCCGGGCTGGAAGGAGCAGCCCCGACCGAGGCTGGAAGGTAAAAGGGCTTTTTGGGGCTCCCCTGGGAGCGGGGTGGGTGCTGATCCCACCTGGAGAAGCTGCTGGGAGGGAGTATCGGGTGCTGGCCCGCAGAAAGGAGGAGGTGTGGAATGGGAAAAGTTGCTGTGCGAATGGGAATGGAATGGGAATGGGAAAAGTTGGAAGATTTGCTGTGGTTTGGAAAGTTGTTGGCGGTTTTTTTTGGGGTGGTGGGCAGGGATCAAAGTGTGGCTGCCGTGAGATCCCAAATTGTGGCATCCCCACTGGGGCTGATCCATGGCACATCCGTCTCATTTATTGTCCCTGCACTGCTCAGGGTTTGACAGATGGCTGCAGTGACAATCGCTGCCTCCAAAGGCGGTATTTGTAAATTCCTCCTTGGGCTGTGGCACGTGGGGGAGCTTTACACAAATCCTGGAGCCCCTGCTGGAGCTGGGAGGGAAATAACAACACACGGGGCACTTCCTGAGAGCACGAGAGGGGGTAAAATCAGAGAATCGTGGTGTAGTTTGGGTTAGAAGGGAATTTAAAGATCATCTCGTTCCACCTCATAACTGGAAATGAGTTTGGTTTGGGTAGATTTGGGGTGTGTGTGTGTCTGTGTTAAAAAATAATCACTTAGGGGTGACTGGCACTTGGGATCTCATCCCATTCCATCTCAACCTGCTCTGTCCCATCCCATTCCATCCCATTCTGCCCTATCCCATCCCATTCTGCCCCATCCCAATCCCAATCCCAATCCCAATCCCATCCCATCCCATCCCTCCTGGAATGAGCACACCCCACCTCTAATCCCTAACCCCACAGGCCTCTCCTTGAACTACAGACCCACATCCTTTGTTAGAGCTGCCTAAATCTGGACTCCTTTTCCACGGCCCCGGATCCGGTGCAGCCATTTCAGACTGAGAGCGGGCAGGGACACGGCCTCGGATCCCGACACCTGCCACCGCCCCAGCCCCGTGACACGGTGACAGCAGAGCCCTGAGCTGTCACCT
Source organism: Chaetops frenatus (assembly GCA_013400775.1). Classification (NCBI taxonomy): domain Eukaryota; kingdom Metazoa; phylum Chordata; class Aves; order Passeriformes; family Picathartidae; genus Chaetops; species Chaetops frenatus. The sequence goes on from VZTR01025601.1 coordinate 157,401, forward strand.
TTGCCCTCCCAGCAGCCCCAGGGCAGCTCCTGGCCCTTCCCACGGCCTGGAACGGGAGGGAGGCAGGAGAACCCAGCTCCTGCCCCCCAGCTCCAGCGCTGCTGGGGCTCCAGCGCTGCAGTTCCCCCACGCTCCAAGGGCTGCTTTGCCACGGATCCCATCCCTCTGGAGCTCTTCCCCAGCTCCATCAGGGCTTGCAGGCAGCGTTGGTGGGTACAAATCCCCACCAGTGGGGGTTCCTGTGCTGGTTTCGGTGGATCCAAAGAAGATCCAGGCTAATCTGGAGGGTTAACAGAGCTCCAGCCTGGCCACCCGTGTCTCCCTTCGCAAACTGGTTCAGTTTTCCTTCCAGGAAAGGTGAAACAGGTTTCCTTTCCGGTGCCACGGCTCCCCTGCAGATTCCAGGGAGGCTGAGGGTCATTAGAACACTTTCCATGCTCCTGCCTGCCTGGCTGAGCTGCTGTGCCACACGTGTGTGGTGGCAGACGTTGGCAGAACCGAGAGGAACCCCGGGGACACACGGCCTGGGGTTTTTTCCTCCCTGAAGCAGGAGCCGGTGGCTGTGACAGCCTCTGGCAAAGCCCCTGCTGCTCGGTGCACTTGTGTCCTCCTGATGTGGGATCCACCTGTGGGACGGCCTCAGGGAGGGCAGGGCGTTCCCAGCCCCGAGCCGTGGTGGGGAACGTGGCTCTGGCACCTTCTGTGGGAACAACACATCCAATCAATGTGGGTTTGGGGCTTGTTTTGTCACCTGGAGCCCTGCCGGGGTTTATGGGGGAAGCTGGAGGTCAGAGCAGGGTTTGTCCCCTCCAGCTCTTGCCCCTGTGTCTGGATAAGGGGGGGGATGAAACTCAGCTTTAAACCACACAAATCCCAGCAAAGGAGAGCTCCTGGCTGTGCCACACTGGCACAGAGGGAGGCTTTCCATGCCCAGAGGGTGCTGTGGCACACAGGGGGATGTGCAGCTGGGAATGCAGGTCCCTAAACACCTCAGCACACGAGGAGAAGGAACCTCTGGTGACTTCTGCACCAGAGCTCCAAGCAGAACCGAGGAAAGACAAGGATTCTCCCAACTGTTGAGCAAACAGGGGCCTGCAGTATGGGAGGGTCCAGCTTAATGCCATAAACAAGATTGGATTAGGAGGGATTTGCAGAGGGTCAGTCTGGAAGAGCAGCTTATTTAGGTTTTTAGCAGCTGTGTCACAACCATCCGTGGTGTGGCAACACTCGCTTGCGCCGTGCCCGCGTCGGGTGTTGGGCTGGAGGGCCCAGCCAGGAGCTCCTGGGCTGGGAGAGGGCTCTGGAGCACAGACCAGCACCAGCAACGTGGAATTTTCCTTATCTTGGGAGGCTGAACCACATCTTTTAGCCCATGAGATGGTGAGTGTCCTTTGGGGTTTGGGTGGTTTCATATTGGGTGGGGTTTTTTTTTAATGCGAATTAATTCGTCCCTGTGCAAGTGACTCGGTGATGCTGAAGCCTCTTTGTTGCTCCTGTCCCTCTCCAGGTGCTCTGGTGGCACAGCCCCGGCCAGGGGAGCTGCCCCTCTTTTGGCATGGGGGTCAGCCTGGCCCTGTGGTGTTACAGGACCTGGGCTTTGGGGTTTTTATCAGAGCTCTTATCTCGTTTCTCCCCAGCCTTGCTCTGCTGGTGTTCCTCACAGCAGGGTTTTAAATCACACTGGGGAAGTGGAGTGGCAGCAGTGACACCTCTGTGGTGAGCAGGACCTGGGACAATGACATGGAGCTGTGCCAGGGGAGGTTTAGGGTGCATTTCAGGGAAAAATCCTTCCCCCAGAGGGTGCTGGGGCACTGCCCAGGCTCCCCAGGGATGGGCACGGCCCCGAGGCTGCCACAGCTCCAGGAGGGCTTGGACACTCTCAGGGACAGGGTGGGACTGTTGGGTTGTGCCACAGAAGGACTGGATGATCCCTGTGGATCATTTCCAGCTCAGGATATCCTGTGATCCTCCTGCCATCAACCCCCTGGCTCCTTCCTGGATCTGCCTGTGGATCATTTCCAGCTCAGGATATCCTGTGATCCTCCTGCCATCAACCCCCTGGCTGCTTCCTGGATCTGCCAGCTCCTCCCCTTGTGCCCCAGCCCTGCTGCTCAGGGCGATGTGAAGCAAAAAAAAAAAAAAAAAATTACCCAATACTTTCAGGAACTGCCACAAACTTTGCTTCCCCTGAGCTGATGGGGACACCACCCTGTGCTCAGGATGTCACCCCTGCTCTGTGCCTCCCTCCTGCTGCTGGGAGCAGGTGCCAGCTGGGCTGTGGCACTGCTGCTGCTGCTGCTGCTGGAATCCAAGGCACAGAAAACCTTCAAGACCTTGGGCCTGCTGGCTGAGAGTTTGAAATTTGTGCTGGGTTTGACCCGAGGCCGTGGGGAAAGCTCCATGGCAAAGATTTTGGTCTGTAGTTTAAGAAAAGGTGTGTTAAGTTGGACAGTAGAGGCTTTTGCAGTGTGAGGTTTAGATACAGAAGTAGTTCTAGAATAAAGTAAAAAGTTCAGGGTGTGGTGGTGTAGAATAGAATAACAGAGAGCTGGGGGTCAGCAGATGATTGGGTGAAAAAATCCGCAATGTGACAGAGATGTGACACAGGATTGATTAACTCTTGGTACAGAAATGAAAATATATGGATGTGGCAATTATTTATTGGCCAATTAACCTTTAAGGGACCTTGTAACCTGCAATCCTGTCACCACTCTTCGTGGCATGGCTGGCTCCTGCATCCCTCTGTGAGGGAGTTCTGACGAATTCACGAGCCTGTAGCAAGAAATTTCACTTGAAAGCACCCCAGAGCCTCAGACCCCACCATCCTGACACTGCTGGAGCCGTGCTGGGATGGAAAAGGGAAAAAACAGGGCACCTGTGGTGTGTGACAGACACAGCCACCCCCGGAGGGGGCTGGAGAGCTCCCCTTTTGATGGGGACCCTGCAGCATTTTGGTTGAAATTTTGGATATTTACCTGTGCAGCTACTGAGGCTGGAGAGCTCCCCTTTTGATGAGGATCCTGCATCATTTTGGTTGAAATTTTGGATATTTGCCTGGAGAACTTGCCCATTTACCTATTAGGCTGGAGAGCTCCCCTTTTGATGGGGACCCTGTAGCATTTTGGTTGATATTTTGGATATTTGCCTGTTCAACTACCTGGGCTGGAGAGCTCCCCTTTAGATGGGGACCCTGCATCATCTTGGTTAATATTTTGGATATTTGCCTGGAGAACTTGCCCATTTACCTATTAGGCTGGAGAGCTCCCCTTTTGATGGGGACCCCGCATCATTTTGGTTGAAACTTTGCATATTTGCCTGGAGAACTTGCCCATTTCCCTCTTAGGCTGGAGAACTCCTCTCTGACTNGGTGGCGGGGGGAGGGTGATGCCCGGCGTGGGAATCCCTCCGCAGGCAAAACGCTGTGCCCCGTGCCGGAGGAAAGAGCCACATCCAGGCTGTCTCGGGAGGGGGATGACACGCTGAGCCCTTTTTTCCCGGGAGCCGGCGCTGTGCGCGCAGCCGCGCGTGGGCTCCGCGATGCGCGGCGGCTCCGGAGAGACGGAGAGGGGAGGGAAGGAGGGAGAGCAGCGTCCCCGCGTCGCCTCCATCGCCCGTTCCCCTCCCCCCGGCGTCCCCGCCACCCCAGGGCTGCTGAGCCAGCGGCGAGGTAAAAGCAGAGGGGGGGCAGGAGGGGAGGGGAGGATGGGGATCCCCGCGGCGCCGGGCGGGCCTGGGGTTTAATCCGTCCCTCTCTCCGTGCCCATCTCACGCCGGGAGGTGACACCCCGCTGTTCTCCAGCTCGCTCTGGGCTCCGCACATCCCAGGGGGATGCGGCCATCCTCGCCGGGGAAGGGTGGAGGGTCCCTGCGTGCTCCCGGTGTCCCCGGGCTCCGTCGGGTCAAGGCTTCGTTCGCAGCGCTGGCCGCATCCTGAACCCCTCTGCAGGGGGCTGGAAGCTGCGTTTCCAGTGGGAATCGGGGGCTGGTCGGGGCAGGGAACCCCCCACCCCCACCCCCACCCCGGCGTGTGTTTTTGGGGAGGGGGCTCATTTCCAAAATGCAGCCTGGTGTGGCCCCCGGGAGGGATTTTTGCCGGGTAAAAATGGGAATTGTAGAATGAGTAGCTGCGTTTCGGGGCTCCCTGGGGACGTGGCCGTGGCGATGTGGGAGCTGTGCCGCTGGGAAGTGTGAAAGGAGAAACCGCTGCTCGGCACAAAAGCCCGGCTTACGCAGCTCAGGTCTTTTCAAGCGACATTTAATTCTCCTCGCCAAGTGCGGGCGAATGGGGAGCTGCCATCTGGTGTCTGATGGCAGCGAGGGGAAAGGAAAGGGAGCTCTGGGAAGCGGGGCAAGCTGGGAGCTCGCCGGGCTTCAGATCCACTGGAAATGGCTCCGCTAATAAAGGCTCCGTGATGAGGTTTTTTAGCTCCGTGTGAGTTAAAGCCGGGCTTAGGAAGGGGAAGGGTCCTGGAAGGGAGGCCGGGAGAGGAGATGATGCTGGGGGAAAGACCTTCAGCACAGATCCCAGCACACATCACCTGCCAAAACCCCTCCCTCATCAGGGGCTGGGATGGCGCTGCGGGCTCAGGGTGGGCTGGGAGCTGACTCTGGCACGCACCGAGCGTGTGCGGTCTCTGCCCCAGCTGTGCCAGCCCAGCTGAGCGCCGCTCCCAGGTATCCCCCCCCCCCCTGCTATCCAGGCAATTATTTAACCAAGTGGCAGAGCTGTGGGCAGTGCTGCAGCACGGCTGCGCCTCGGCACAGCTTGAGCTTCCCTGATAGAGCCGGGAGCGTGTCCCGGCACCGGGAGCAGAGCGGATCTGCGGCGGGGACGGGGAGAACCCAGCCAGGAGGAGTTTCCGCCTCTCCAGAAAAAGAATCTCAGGATGTGTTGAAACAAGGAGGTTTGTGCGTTTAAACTCAGTGGGCTGCTCGGGAGCGGGGTAGGTGCTGGATTTAGGGTGGGTTTGAGGACCTGGCACTCAACGGGTCCGCACTCCGGAGCCGTGACCCTGCTGCCGGCGTGTTCTGTCCGGGGGAGGGACACGAGGGAACAAGACTGACCAGTTCCCTGGCAGGAAACAGGCTGTTCCCTGGCGGCACAGGGAGTTTTCCTTGGCAGGCGCTCAGCCGTGCCCGGGGTGCCCTTGCAGAGCCCTGCCGGGCTGGCTCCGCTCCCTCTGTGCTGGGGACAGACCCGTGCGTGCAGCGCAGGTGCCTCGGCTGCGTGGTGTCCCCACGGGCAGGGCCTGGCTGCGTGGTGTCCCCACGGGCAGGGCCTGGCTGTGTGATGTCCCCAGGGGCAGGGCCTGGCTCTGTGGTGTCCCCACGGGCAGGGCCTGGCTGTGTGATGTCCCCACAGACAGGGCCTGGCTGCGTGGTGTCCCCTTGNAGACAGGGCCTGGCTCTGTGGTGTCCCCGTGGGCAGGGCCTGGCTCTGTGCTGTCCCCATGGGCAGTGCCTGGCTGTGTGATGTCCCCAGGGGCAGGGCCTGGCTCTGTGCTGTCCCCATGGGCAGTGCCTGGCTGTGTGATGTCCCCAGGGGCAGGGCCTGGCTCTGTGATGTCCCCACGGGCACTCGCTGGCCCCGTGGTGTTCTCACGGGCACTCACTGGCTGTGCC
>VZTR01025602.1:0-11116 GCA_013400775.1 Chaetops frenatus
CTCCCTGAGCAGTGAGAAAAGCCACGGTGATAAACTGACCCAAACCCCCATTCCTTGTCTCCCTCTGCTATCAGTGGGAAGGAGAGAGGTGTTGGGGGGAGGTGGAGGGAGTAAAAATGTGTTTTTAAGGGTTTATTTTACTTCTCATTTTCTTAGTCTGATCTTGTTAGTAGTAGCTTCACTTTGTATCTCTAAGTTGAGCCCATTTTGTCCTTGACGGTAATTGATGAATGTTTTCACACAGTCCTTAACTCAGTTCATGAACCCTTCATAATATTTCCTCTCCTCTGTCCAGTTTCAGGGGAGGGTGAGTGAGCAGCTTTTGTGGGTGCCTGGCATCTGACCAGTGTCAAACCATCACACACATGGTGATGAACAATCGTTATCTCTAAAAATCTCTCTTCTTCCGCTACCCTGTAACTTGAATTTAGGATCTAAAATAGTCTCTGCTGAATCAACTTTAAGCAGTCATTCTGGAGATTTTGCGGGGACTTGCATTTTTTAATAAAGATATTTTTTTTATCAGTTTCTATATTATGCCCCATTTGAATGATTTAATAACTTTCCCTTAGAAAATTATTAGATATTCTGATTCATCAGACATTTAAGATTTAGTCTTCTAAGTTTGTTTCCAAAAAACTGTCAAGCTGTAACAACAGCTGAAACTATACTTGGAATTTAATCTGCGTTTAAAACCAAAAGATGATTCAAAGAAGCAAAAAGCATAATATTGTTTCTAGAGTTTCTAGCAGTTAGCCCAATCTTATTTTAGAATCACTAAGTTCACTTTAAACTGCATATTCTTTTTTGTTATGGTCTTGTTTTCAAAAGAAACAGGGTAAATACTAGTTTCCACCTTTTGCAGTTTTTGACAAACGTGCAGTATTTGCAATGACACAATATGACTGTTTATCTGCACTTTGAAGACTACAAATATTTACACTATTTCCAAGTACAGTTTTTATTATCAAGGCTAATTCTCTTGCTAACTGAATAAGACCTAATGACAATGTAACATTACAGTATTTCATCAAAATTTACAATATCTGGCCTGAATCTGATCTCTTACAGGATAAAACTGTGTTTTCATATATATTTCCATCTAGCCCAGCAAAATCTTCCTTTTTTTTTTTTTGTTCCAGCTTCCGGGGATTATTACCATGAAAATATTGAGGAGTGAGTACAACAAAGTATTTTTCTGACTATCTGGGATTCTTAAAGAAAACAATAGATTTCATTTTCTGTAGAAACTGGAAGTTATTTTAAAATACAAATGTTTTTCTTGTTTTTAAATAAACTAGTTTATTCTCATTTACTTATTGATATCTCATTGCCATAACTTCTAGATTACAGTTAGCAGCTTGTCAAAATACATGTGAGAAATTACTGCTGCTGGAAGTAATGGAATACCTAATAGTAAAAATGAAAATTAAAGAGGTGAAACAGAAATAATAAAAATAGACATGAGGAATAATGCTGTGCAAATAATACCAAAGACTTACAAATATGTACAATAGAGGGAATTAATAAGTCTGTTCTTATATATGTTACAGTAACTCTATGAAAAACCCAACCAAACAAAAAACCCCAAACAATAAACTAAACCAAACAAAACCAGTAAAAAGGTCAGAAATCTGAGGTTGTAAATTACTTGACTAATTTAGAAAACCACTCCTTTGGGAAGAGGGGAGAGTACTTCTATCTCTCTGTCGGTGTATGTTAGCGTAAGTCTGTGTAAGTCCCAGGCGCAAACAAAGGAACGCAGACCTCACAGTGGTGATGCAGCAGAAAGTACTGGTTTATTCTGTTTCAGTTTTCTTTTATAGAGGGGGAATTTGAAGTTCCCGCCTTGCTTTTCCATTGGTTTGAGTTTTAGCCTGAACAATACCTTGGATTAGTGATGTTTGCTATGCCTGATTGGCAGGGATCTTTGATAGACTGTTCAGACATGGGCTTAGACCATCCCCTGCACTGCAACATCTCTCTGACTTCCAGTTCTGCAAACTCTAAGCATACTAGTAATGCCATTGTTTAAGCATTCTTCAGTAGATGAACACTAAGTGTGAAAAACATGTACATTTCACATTGTCATTATTAAAAGCATTTTAATAACAAGTACTTAATTTTTACATATTTATTAAAAGGTGCATATGAAATTATATCCATATGTTTATGTATTTATAAATAAAATACAGAAAATAATATATATTATATATGTTCTACTATTTCCACATTGCTTTTAATCCTTGAGGAATCAGAAAATCAGAAAATAAAAATTATGTGTGGCAAAAAATTTACTAGGGATTTCTTGAACAACACTTGAAAAACATTAGTGATAAGTTTTAAAAGAAGACTAATCTACATCTGAAGTAAAAGATACCTTGAAGATTAAAAGACATTTTCTTTCTGAAAATATATGCTCCAAAATATTTCAATGTTGCCATATTTTAAAAAATAGAAATCTCCCATGGGAAAACAATGCTATTCGTGTTGAGGGTGCACACAATTTAACCACATGGGTGGTGACTGCAGTTGACCACGGCTAGCAGCATAAGTGGAGCCGCCTTTTGATGATGTATATCAGGCTGTAGGAGACATCACTGAGTTTTGGTTAGGCATGCAGAACTGATTCCTGATATTCTCCATGGTGCAGTTACAAGTCCTGTGGTATCATGAGCAAATGTTATTTGAGACCATCAGCACAAAAGTACAGCTACATGTTTTAGATCTTTTGCTTGGTTGTTAGAAACCAAGAAAATCAATTAGGTGGCAGAAAGAGTCTATGAGGAGTATGGCAGGACTCAAGGAAAATCTGTAAAAACCAAGTTTTCTGTCTTTTTAACCTTACTGACATCATGCCCAAGGCATGTTTCGGTACATGAGCTGGATTTGCCCTTGAGATACTATATGATTTATTACAGTATGCCAAGTAGATGAAAAGAAATCTTTTTCTTCCCATTCGAGGATGTCCTTCTACTGTATGAATGACATTTCTTCTCAGGAAATTTGACCTTTTGCTTTTACAGTAAAAGTCCACCTTTTGTCAGCTGGAAAATCATTTATACCACTGGCAATCAAGAATTATTTCACTGGACCCTTATATTTGTCTGGCTGTGTAGTGGAAGATGGATGCTTAAAAATCATTGGAAAGTGCACTTCACCTATAAACCTTAGCATTTTTCCAAAATAATTTGTATTATCCTCCTCTCACATTTGGGTTTATCATCAATACTTACCTAAATAAACTCTTAAACTCTACTTGTTACTTTCTATTATCTGGTGGGAAGTGGATAAGCCAAGGAAGCATTTGGAATTCATATCTTTCTATTCTTTCCCTGTATTTGATAACATTTTTATTCTTATAGAGAAACTTCTGCATATGGCTATCAGCTTTATAATACTGAATAAACTACCTTCTATAAATGTTGTATCAAATAACTTTTGATCACTTAGTGTGAAGTGAATCTTGCTCCACACATTCATTTGAGATCTCCCTTGTTCTTGTAAAATATGGAGTTAATATTTTTCTATTATTTAATAATTAATTTCATGTAAAAGTGAGTGTGCAAGATTAATCATGTAAAAATGTAAATATTTTGTTTCTGATATCAATATTTTGAAACTTCACTGTTGCCAAAATGTATTCTGTGAATTAGAAGACCTGTTTTTCCATAGCATTAGGTAAAGAAAAGGTTGGTTATATTTTCTTCCATAATTACGAGACCTAACTGGGAAGAAAAATGCAGAGTTTTTAGCAGTGATAGAAGAGAAATAAAATATATTAGGAATATTTACAAAAAATCTTGCATAAATGAGAGCATTATGGTACCAATAATAAAAGAAGGAATTGTGTAATTTTAGTATTATTAGAAACAATGGTCTTTATTAATTAAACAACTAGATTTTGGGAATTTCAAAGGATTGCCACAAATAAATTGACTGTTTCAAACATTTTTCCATTGTCACATAAAATCTCAACAACTAAAACCCTGCATCGTATGTATATCCTTTCCTTATTCTGATTTTAGTTACTAAGAAAATAGAATGATTAATGAATATTTGACCTGGTTTCAGCCAGGACAGGTTTAATTTTTTGCAATAGCCAAGAGTGTCCAGGACCCTGATATTATTCAATTAGCACCTCATGCCAATAATGGGGGCAGTGGAAAGGGACCCTCACTTCTGAGGAGAAGGACGGAGAAAAGGTGGTGGAGAGGAGCAGATCAGTGTTTATTTATTGTTGTAGGCTATGTAAATAATTTCTTTGTCTTAAACCTTATCTATTAATATTGTTGCTGTCTTTGGTTTTTTCCTCCCTCGTTGATTGCAGTTGTGTTCTTATCTCAACCTGTGATCTTTGCCTTTTGTGCTTTCACTTGGAGGAAGAGGGGGAGCGAACAGTGGTGTGGTTTTAGTGGGAGTGCTAAATTGGAGAATACCATTCCAGAACCAGGATGATATTGCAGATTCTGGCTGTAGATCACAAATATTATCAGTTTGGGCAATTTTAATGCCTGGGAAGGGTATAGAAAGAGTATTGCTTGTGATAAGAATATTGATCAGCCCATAGGGAATGAGATGAAATTTTCATCGGCAAGTTTTTAGATTTATTTTTGACCTTCAGTACAGATGATTACAGAACTAGAATCACTCATGATGATGAAACAGATAATAAAGGTTAAATTTAGTACAAAAGCATCCTTTTCTTAAGACTGACTCTTATTAACAGGAATATAAGTTATGTGAACTTTCTCTGGCAGCATATTCAACTTGGAAAATAAACTGAAAAATAGCTGCATGTAAAAATTTATCCCTTTTGAACCACTGTTTCTTCAATTACATGTAAAATATCTATTAAAATAATATTATGATACCCTAAAGACACAATGAAATATGGTTTAATGACTGTTAATTTAAAATATAGCTTTCTCTTTTCCAAGGGTACAGTGCTAATATGGGCACTCTAAATTTTATTGCAAGGAATACCCCTATGCCTGCATAGAGATGGAAGCATAACCTACTTAGCTTTCTTGCACCTCCCTTTTTGCAATATTTCAGGAGCCTTTCTTAAATTCTTATGTCACTTAGATCTCAATTTGATTTATTCTTTTAAATTCTTTTAAATCTTGTTTCACAATTTTTTGTTTTGGGAAATTTTGGGGATTTTTTTTTTTTTGGTTGGTTGGTTCATTGAGGTATATTTTTTTTCCTGTATCTCAAACAACTTTCCTTTTACTTATAATTAGAACTGTAGTCTGCTGTTCATTTAGTACCAGCAGTTAGCACCAGTCAGTGATTTGCTATAACAGTAAGCACAGAATAAACATTTAGTACAAGAGATGTGAATATAGAGTCAAATGCAACATACGGAAATCTACATCCTTGTGATTGATTACTTTGTAAAGTGCCTTTATTATGTCTCAAATTGAAACATTTTCTCTAAGAAAAAAATGTCAAAATCAAAAAGCAAAAAATCAGAGCTTTCCTAAAACTTTAATTTTTATGTTGCTAAAACAAACTTTTTATACACTGTGTATATGTGAAACTAAAAATGTATTATATGAATCATTACTCAAAATCAGACCATTACATCTAATGTGTAACTCAGTTCAAAACTAAATATTCTCATGTTTCAGTTCACCCTCGTAAAAATCCTCTATCCAGTATTTTATGAATAAGTCAAATACCAAATACTTACTTTCATACTTATTCTGTAATACTTAGATATGAGTTAGATTCTGTATGCTATAATCTTATATAAATCTGTGCCTATAAAATCGTGTCTATACTTGGCCATACACTGCTGGATCCTCAAAAGCTTATTTACTGTGATGGTGGTTGGGTATGCACTGGAAATATGCTATTGGTGAGAACTACAATATTTCAAACTTTTTGGTTGTTTTTGTGCAAGCCAAGAAATTTTCTGTTATTTTCCGTTACTTCATTGCCACTGAAATAAAAGGAATATGAAAGCATTTATTCTGTTTGTCCTTATTAATTCATCTCTATGTATTCCCATTTCAGAATTTTCAACTACTTCTTTCACACATTGTTTTAGTGTTTCCATTTTTCTCTCTAATATTATCATTATAACATGATTATTTCATACTGGATGCAGGTATACCTTAATCATTGCATAAAGGGTTACATAACATTTCTGTAATTTGTCTCTGTCTGAAGATCAACTTTTCTAGAAAATGGACTTAGTGTTCAACTTTGGATTAAAAACTAAAGGACAACTGACCTATACATTAAAACCTTTTGGTAATCATTCTGTTGCAGTTTCTGAAACAAAGATATTGAAAAAATATTTTTCTGATTTTGCAACCTCTTCCTTTTAGCTACTTAGGCAAACTAAATATACTAACTTTAAGAAAAAAATAAACACTAGTATAACTATCTTAACAAGATAAAAATATTCAAAAATTTCATAAATGCAGGTACTTACAGACAATATTTTTGGGAATAAGAAAATAAGCTGGTTCTGTTGCAATGCAACAGAATCTGCAATATCTTTTGCAATAACAAATTTATAATCAAAATACAAACAATAAGTACTAGAGAAGAAGAAAAAGTCAAAAAGTCAGTTATTATTTATTCAAATCTTTCAACGTGAATGCCTAATCTGATACACAATATTGCTTTCAAAGATACCAAGTATCAGAGACTCCATTTAAATTGTAGGTGTTCAGTAAAATGGAAGGTCAAGTTTGCTTGATACAGATTGATTTAAACATTTAATGTAAATATACAGCTTCTAAAATGTTGATCTAAATAGAATGTCACTTTGTTATAAAACAAATAAGAAGAACAAGAGGAAAATTGAGTAAGATGTATGTGTGTGGACCTGGTATACAATTAGATAGGTTTTTGGCCTAAAACCTGTTTCTTCAACTGTCAAAAATCTTCTACTACTCTTTCATGATTAAAACCAGGAATTTTTAAAAGAGGTCTTGAAAATTTCAGGGAACATTCAAGATGCAAAAACTGCGGTAAAAATTCTATGTTCTTTCAGACCATGCTATGAATGTGATATTTTCTTTTATTTCCTATTACCTGTGTGAAAAGGGTAGGTTTCAGGATGTCACATGGCTGAAGGAGTATCTGGATTTTAAGTACATGGTATTTATGAAATTTCTTCTGTGTGAATCTGTCTTGATGATAAAACATTCTACAGTCAACAAAAAATTGTGTGTCCATAAGGTGGAGAAGGACTCAAGGTTACTAATTAAAATAAAGACCCAGTCATGTTACCAAAACAGTTATGTATTTGGTAATCAGAAAGCAGATGACAGATTCTGTTAAGAATCTAGTTCTTGCCTCAGAGGAGATGTTCTGCTAGGCATCAGTAAGGAACAAGGAAACAACAGCACTTTAGGGAATATCAGGGAAATGCCTGTTAATCTTCCCAAAGGAACTAGTGAGCATGCTTCCCAAAAAGTGAAGAGGCCAACAGCCCAGCTAAAGTGACACTACACCAGTGCACACAGATGGGTTATGAACAGGAGTTGGGAACCATGGTGAAATTAGAAAACTCTGATTTATTTGCTATCACACGATCATGGTGGAACGAGTTAAATGATGGGAGCACTGAAATTTAGGGCCACAAGATTTTCAGAAGAGATAGCCTGGGAAGGAGAGGTGGAGGTTTTTCTCTCTATGTTAAGTAAAGGATAGGTTGTGAAGAGCTGCCTTGAGTAACAGCCATGAACGGGTTGAGAAACTGGGTAAAAATCAAGCACAGTACCTACAAAGGACAACCTTGTTCCTTAGTTACAAACTGCCTTGCAACTAAACAGATGATAAATGATGTTGGGGGTAAAGGGATAGCAGGTTAGTGTCACTCTCTGAACTTAATTTTCTTTTCCCTTTAAAATGGTTTCATAACAAAGAAACTATATGCAGATAATGTGAAACAGGTAGACATATGCACCATTTTGCGTTGTTTCTGAGAAAAATTATAGACACTAATATTAGTTTGTGGTATTATTAGGAATTTTTTGGCTATGCTGGGTTTGCTTCAGTTTGGTTTCTAATGACTTAGTCATTAGAACATTTAGTCATGTAGGACATTTATTTTTAAAAGAAATCCAAAGATAAAAATTAAATTTTTAGAAACAGAAGAGTTTTTCCATAATTTATGGCTAAATACTTATATAAAAGGTTCTGAATTTTCTGACACTTAATCAGTTTCTAGTCAAAAAGTATTAAAAACATTGTTATTAGTTCATGAAAGCTGGAAAAGTGGGGCTTGAGTGTTAATTATTATTTTTTTAAATGCTTGAATACAACAACAACAACAACAACAACAACAACAACAACAACAACAACAACTAGAAGAAAATAACAAAAGATAAATTGCATAAGTTTTGGGAAAACATAGCTTTCCAAACTGTGCTTAGTCTCATGTTTATAAAACATTTTACCTAAAACATTAACTTAAACTAAATTGTTAAAGGAAAGAGCAGATGTGTTTGAAAGGGTGTTTCCTGCATCTATTAGGGGAGAAAAATTTCTACACACAAATACAGAGTTTAATTGCTTCTCTGAATGATTTGAAATAAATTCTGCAATATAAACTGAATAACATAGTAATTCCAAATTTTTCCATTCTATTGTTACTAGATAATGGAATTTCACAGTTTTCAGACTATGACTTCATTTTGAAAATAATGTGAGCTTCTCATGCAACTTCTGAAGGCTGGTCATGTTAGAAGTGATCAAAACTATAACACAATAAGGAAGCTGCCAGTAGCTGTCTATAACTACAATAATGATTTATTCAAGAAATGATAAAAATTAACAGAACCTGTTGTTCTTGTTCATTTGTACATTTTTCAATTTTCTGTTTATTTGAACAAACTTGATTTAATTTGGGAGGCTTTAATTTATCTCAGAATTGAGAAACAAAATTAAGAGGCAGAAAAGTTAAAAAATGTTTTTAACTAGGTGTTTAAAAAAAAAGTTAATTTATGGCCTCTGACAAGTAAATTACTTCACTGTCTTTTATTCTCACTGTTTGCCTGTGTTATTAATTTTGAAATAAGTTTCTCTTACTGTGTACAACAGAACACTACAGCATGGTGGGCACCCCATTTTTTTGTCATCCAGAAGTTTGTTAAAAAAAAAAAAAAAATAAACACAGGCATAAAATAGAAAAAAGAATTAAATATGAGACATAAAATCACCTGGTTTCATCAATCGATCCACATTCCGTTAAACAGAGTAGATTAAAACTTGTCTGAAGATTGGCTGTGAAGGCACCTCATTTAATAGATGCCTTAATTATAATTTTCTTTTCTAAGGGAGAAAAGAGAACAACAAAGTAGTTATAACCATCATGTACGGCAAAAGTTTGCCAGAACTGAATGATAACAGTATACAAAGAGAAAGGATAAGTAGAGTGAGAAATCAAGTTTGTAAAAAACCTAAAAACCCCAAAACATTATATAAGTGATCTAGGTTGTATTGACCCTGCCTGAGCAGAAGAGAGTCTGTGACTGTCCAACTCTATTTCTTATTTATGAGCAATTGTCCTGGTTTTGTCTGGGATAGAGCTGGCTTTCTTCTTAGTAGCTGATACAGTGCTGTATTTTGTATTTAGTATGAGAATAATGTTGACAACACAATGATTCAGATGTTTCTAAGCAGTGTTTACCCTGAATCAAGGATGTTTCAGTGTCTCATGCTCAGCTGGTCTGGAGGTGATCAAGAAGCTGGTAGGTAGCATAGTTGGGACAGCTGAAGCAAACAGGTCAAAGGGATGTTCTGCACCATGGACTTCATGCCCAGTATGTAAACTGGGGATAGCTGGCTGGGAGGGGCTGATCACTGCCTGAGGATGGGATGGCCATCTATCAATGAGTGGTGAGCAATTGCTTTGGGCATCATTAGTTTCTCTTGGTTTTGTTTCTTGCTCTGTCATTTTCATTATTTTTAATATTTATTATTCTTAGTTGTAGTATTCATGTAGTTAATTTTCTTTGAATTACTAAGCTTTTTTCATCTCAACCCACGAGTTTTACTTTCTTTTCCAATTCTTCTCCTCATCCCACTTGGGGTGTGGAGGGCAGCAAGTGGGCAGTTGCATTGTACTGAATTGCTGACTAGGATTAAACCACAACTGGAACATAAAGTTGAGAAATATTAAAACTGTAATGGCACTAGAAAATATCAGCATTATCATTGAAGTATTTGGTAGACTGACAGTATTATTATGGTTGGTTGAGATATGGGTTTAAAGAAGGTATTAAAAGAGATTTAATAACCCATGATATATTTTATTGTAAAACAAACTTCAGTGAGATCAAATAACTAAGAAGTGTTTCAATAGAAAGAAACAGAATACATGTATATATATTCTTAAATGTTATCAGCTATTTTAAACAGAAACTGAAAGACTATTATTACTCCTTTATTACAAAGACAGATGAAGGTTATACAACCAAAAGCTAAAATAATTTTCCTCTTCATACCAGCATTACTTTGAAAATCTATCTGAATTCAGAAATGTGCGGACTCTTTGCCTAAATGACATAACTGATACATTTTGGAAATAATAATGAGGTTACAATAAAAAAGGAGAAGGGGAAAAAACCCTGAAATTTATTGTCTGGGCATGGAATGCTTTCTTTATATTTTGTCTAGAACAAACTTATGTACTTATGATCTTCAGACAGAGCTGTTTGCTTTCTTTGGACCTGCAATGCAGTGCTTTGGTACAGTAGTCTCTTTGGTGTCAGAAATATGTCTTTGAAAATCCTGCCTCCACAGCATGTGCTTTTCCAGGCAGTTTATCATTTNCTTTATCTAAATTTCAATGTCAAGTGAATTTACCAATAACTTACCAATAATTTACAATAATTTACCAATGAAACTTTCTGATTCTGGATCCTCGGACTTCTGTCATTCCTTTTGACCTGAGTATTTACAAATCTTAGGTACTTTCTTCTTTCTTAGGAATAAGATGTCACAATGTCCTCCCACATCTGTTAGTATAAAAGATTCCCTCCTATCTGGTTTGTTAGGGACATTAATGAATGTCCCTGATGGAACCTTTGCCTAGTTCTGTTTCCTTTGTTCCTCAAGGAAAATGGGAACTGAAAATTACGAGTTG
>VZTR01025603.1:6088-16592 GCA_013400775.1 Chaetops frenatus
TTTTTTTTTTTTTTTTTGTTTTTTTTGTGCATTGGAAGAAGATTGGTTACTTCACTGTGATTTCTTCTGGTTAGGATAGTATTAAGAGGTTGGTATATTTATTAGGACAAACAGATAGTGAATGTTTGTACTTTTAAATTCTTTTAAATGAGACCTGAAGTTGCTAAGCACTGTGAAAATCATCCAGTACCTGAAATTAATCATCCAAAATCAGAGACACTCAAAACAGCCCAACACTTGGGTTTACATTTACTTTTATCTCACACTGAAGAACAGAAAATTGACCTTTGTGTTCTTCATCTTGTTCTTATATCACCTATTTTAAAACCTTACTTATCTAATTGATGACACACAGTATCATTGAAGCCTGATTATCATTTAATCATGTTGATTACATAAAAATATTCTGGCCTCAGCAATACAAGATAGTTTATGTTCTGTACAATTCGCACAGGGCAGTAATTGCAGTTGTGTGTGTATTTTGCAGTAAAGATGAGGCAAGTAAGTCTCGCGATGAGAGAAATATAAAACTATGTGCTTTGTAATTTCTTGAGGGGTGTGGCAAAATGCCTGAGGGTAAAAATAGAGAAAACTGGGAAGATTCACATTCTAACAAGTTATAACATTATAGAAATTATAGGCTAAAATACAGTTGCTACTCCTTGGGTGAAATGCAATTGCTAGTCCCTGCATGAAATACAGTCACGCCAACTTCCCACATACAATCCATGCCAAGCAGGACTAAACAGAGCCTGAAACAGAGTGGAGACGCCATGACCAGACTCTCCTAAAATTCTTGTAAGAGGGGAAACCTGATGGTAGCTTGTACGTGATAAGCCACCTGGCAGCTGTCAAACAAAGGAGGAGAAAGGTGATTTCTTGCTGTTGAACAAGCAAATGGGGCAAGATCAGATGTGCATCTCCATCCTAAAGGCTACCTCGGACATAATACTGACATTATCAACTTCCAGAGTATGACCACTGAGCATCATGTATGACCAGAGTCACTCAAGTTCCACCTAAATGCAAACAGAGTATAAAAAACGGGGAGCAGTGAGGGAAGACTCCATTCTAACTGCTGGGATCAGTCGATGGGAATATGTATTCTACCCCATAGGGACACCTTTCCTGGGGCACTGACAGACTAATCAAATACAAAATGTTTGACAAAATCTTTCCTTTCATGTGGCAAATGACAAAGATAAATTATAAAGACAACTGCAAAAAAAAGAAAAGCTGTTGTCATGGAAACCTAACAGTTAAAAATTTCTCATGCTCTTTCAAAACACAAATTTTGATTATCAGGTTGAATTCCCTGCTCCTCATAGGAAACTATTTGGTGAAACAAGTGCTGGTATGAGTCTTTGACATTATCTTTAGTGGTTGAGAAAAGCCATATGTCTACACTGCACTGTAGTACAACAGCAGAAGTTTCTTGAATTCCTTGGACAGCTCAGTGGAGGAAAAACATCAATATTTTCATATAAAACTCCAATTTTAGACATCCAGTTATTTTTGACAAAAGTATCAGTTGGGTTTTACAGATGCTCATCTAGCCTTTTCATGCTCAAACAGAAGCTAAATTCAGCTCCTTGTTTGCATACAGAGTAACAACTATTTATAATAGTTTTCACTTTAATGTACCCAGCAGTGTAAATTTCTGCTAGTCACATTTTTCCCTAAAAGGCAGTTATTATACGAATTGTATATCTGACTAATTTCCAAAAAAAAACCGCCAGAAAACATCACCTGTGCATCTCAATATGCCAGTACTTAATTATTTCAGAAGGAAAAAGAAATAGCACAGTTACTAATTGTCTTCTGCTTAGCTCAGCTGTTTCGTCTGCTCTCAGCATTCTATAAAGTTGGCTCAAATGAATGGTGATTTCTCTATGAAATCAGCCAGATAAGCATGCCTGCAAGAAGCACAGTGTTCTTCCATCAGATCTGTTATGAATGGCTGCTATGGCAAAATGGTGAATAGCCCAATCCTTCAGACAAGGTCTGGTAAGGGACATAGATCTAACACACAGGCTCAGTAAATTATATAGAATCAATCTGAAGGATGAAACAACTTGAACTGGAAATCAGTTAACTATAAAATAGGAGATAAACATTTAATTGTTTCCTTTCCCACTTACAAGAAAATGGCAGTGGTCTAGATGGAGGAAAGGAGAGAGTTCTGCCACTACAGATTTGGCAGAATAAGTAAGGAATTATACATAATTTTTAGAGGTGGGAAGGAGTCAAAATTGCACTAGTAGGTAATTTCTGCTGTTGTACCACTGGGTTTCCAGAGGCAGAAATACCTCCTGGACATCAATATTTTATGATAATTCCCAAGGAGAACACCAGTCTACTGAAGTACAGACATACTAAAACCCCTTCAGTCTGTTGTTGAATATTGATTCTTAAAATGCCTTCTGCCTTCAGAGACAAGAACATCTTGGATGTCTTGGTGTTGTTGTTGTGTTGTTTTTTTTGTTTTGTTTTGGTTTGGTTTGGTTTGGTTTGGTTTGGTTTGGTTTGGTTTGGTTTGGTTTGGTTTGGTTTGGTTTTGTTTTTTTTTTTTTTTGCAAAGCCAAATCTCTGCCATGCAGGAGTATTTTATTTTATAAAATATGAAGAAAAGATTGTGTTAGTACCAGCTGTACTTAAAATTTGGGAAACAGATTTCAAGTATATTCCAAAACTTTCCCTATGCAGTAGACCTCTGTGCAAAGGTCCTAAGTGTAGAAAGTAATATTCCTCATCACCTTCTTTCTCCAAGGCTATTGGCATGAACTGTACCATGATACTGTAATTGAACATTAGAAAAAGAAATGGCACTATCCAAATGACACAGACAGTCCCTGTGTGCCGAAAGATGAGTCGACAAGGCAAACGTCCAGCCTGGATGGGTAACGAGGTTTTTAAAGAACTTGGGAATAAAAAGAGGATGTATAATCTTTGGAAGGAGGGTCAGGTCTCTCAGGAAGTGTTGCTAGGGTATGTAGCAAGAAAATTAGGGAGGCCAAAGCTCAATTTGAGCTTAAATTGGCAATCTCTGTAAAGGATAATAAAAAATCTTTCTATAAATGTTAATGGTAAAAGGAAGGGCAAGACCAACCTTTGTTCTCTATTGGATGGGGGAGGGAACTTAGTAACGGCAGATGAGGAGAAGGTGGAGGTGCTTACCACCTTCTTCGCTTCAGTCTTCAGTGGGAAGATGGCTTGTCCTCAGGACAGCTGTCATACTGGGTTGGTGGACGGTGGATGGTGTCAGGGAACAAAGCAGTCCCCCTGTTATCCAGGAGGAGGCAGTCAGAGAACTGTTGAGCTTTTTGAATGTTTATAAATCTATGGGACCAGATGGGATCCATGCCAGGGTGATGAGGGAGCTGGCAGATGAGCTTGTGAAGCCGCTCTCCCTCATTTACCAACAGTCATGGCTCACTGGTGAGGTTCCAGACGACTGGAAACTGGCCAATGTGATGCCCATTTACAAAAAGTGTAGAAAGGAGGATCCTGGTAATTATAGGCCAGTCAGCCTGACCTCAGTACCCAGTAAGATAATGGAGCAGTTCATATTGAGTGCTATCACACAGCACTTACAAGACCGCCAGGGTATCAGACCCAGCCAGCATGGGTTTAGGAGGGGCAGGTCGTGTTTGACTAACCTGGTCTCCATTTACGACCAGGTGGATGCAGGAAAGGCTGAGGGCATTGTTTATCTGGATTTCAGCAAGGCCTTTGACACGGTCTCCCACAGCATACTCCTGGAAAAGCTGGCAGCTCACAGCTTGGACAGGAGCACTCTTTGCTGGGTTAAGAACTGGCTGGATGGTCAGGCCCAGAGAGTGGTGGTGAACGGTGCTGCATCCAGCTGGCAGCCAGTGCCAAGTGGTTGTCCCTCCAGGGTCTGTGCTGGGGCCAGTTCTGTTCATTTTTTTTATTGATGATATGGACGAAGGTATTGAGTCCTTCATTAGTAAATTTGCAGATGATACCAAACTCTGAGCATGTGCTGATTTGTTGGAAGGTAGGAAGGCTCTGAAAAGAGACCTGGGGCGGTTGGATGGATGGGCAGAATCCAGTAAAATGAAATTTAATAAGTTCAAGTGCCGAGTCCTGCATTTTGGCCCCAAAAACTCCCTGCAGCATTATAGGCCGGGGAAGGTGNGGGAGCTGGGGTTGTTTAGCCTGGAGAAAAGGAGACTCAGAGGTGACCTTATCATTGTCTACAACTGCCTGAAAGGTGGTTGTGGTCAGGTGGGGGTTGGTCTCTTTCCCCAGGCAGCAACTGACAGAACCAGAGGACACAGTCTCAAGCTGCGTCAAGGGAAATATAGACTGGATATTAGGAAGAAGTTTTTTACAGACAGGGTGATAAAATGTTGGAATGGTCTGCCTGGGGAGGTGGTGGAGTCACCATCTCTCGATGTGTTTAAGACAAGACTGGATGTGGCACTTGGTGCCATGGTTTAGTTGAGGTATCAGGGTTGGGTTGGACTTGATCTTGAAGGTCTCTTCCAATCTAGTAATTCTGCGATTCTGTGATTCTGTGAAATGGCTAAGAGATGATCTGCAACCAATCATTGTCTTTGGAAAAGACAGAAAACAACTGCTGCAGTTAAATGTGAATTACACAATATTTCTCTTTCCAACCCAAGGTCCTTTTATTGTCACACTTACAAGTGGTGATGATAATAGAAGTCTATGGACAGGCTGCTTAGTAAGTCTCATCTGAATATATAACCACATAAAACTATATCAGAAAAAATACCTCCAGGCTTCCTTAGAATTTTTATTTTTCTTGAAATGCACATGCAACTCAATCAACGGAAGTAATATATACATAATTTTATTAAGAGAAAGTAAACTCTGCAATAGTTTTGGCAGAGTTTTTACTCTGGGAAGGAAGGATCATTTTTGCTAGCTTGGCTACTTAACATTTAAATGCAGTGTTGCTGAAATATACCTTGTCTTTATGAAGAAATGAAATGCCAGTAGAGCAACATAAAAATTGTACTAAACAACAGGAGGTTAAAATTATTGTCAATTTTTTTTTTTTTTTAACCCTGATTATTCTACATAGCATTCTGGATTAACCCTTTAGAAACTGAACAGTAGGAATTAATGATGTCAGGATTTATCATCTATATTTAAAAAGACTGACAGGTTGAAGCATTTCTTTTTCTCACAGAAGAAAGTTAATTTGATTAGATGCTTAGCTGGGTGAGCCATCAGCTGAAGTTTTGACCTGCAATGTAATTTAAGAACACTTAAAAAAAGATGGATGTTACTTAATCCTGCTTCATGAGTAACACGTATGTTGACGTACAGGACATTTAGCTAATATTTTCACGAGGGAACACTTGACAGTTTTCTGGGGACAAATGATTAAGCCATTGTGATCAGTGCAGAAAATATGTGCAGGCCTTGGAAAAATAAATCAAAAGTTAAAATTTAAGTCAAACCAAATATTATTCCATCCTTTACAAATTTTGATGCCAAAAAAAGACTGTCTTGGTATGATAGAAAACAATTCACCAAAAAATTCTTTGTTGTCAAAGCTTAAATATGAATAAACTAACCAGAGAGTGGTCCAGGCTTACAATTGGCCAAATAATTCAGAACCTTCAAGCAGCACCTGATACTGCATCCACCTCTCTGAAGTAGTAATAAATTTAGCTCAACCAGTTAATTCAGCCATCAGGCATCACTATGAAAACTAATACAAAAAGAATGTTTTGGGAAGGGAAAGCATCAGGAAGCTCAATTCATGTTCTAAGTGTTATTTTTATGCTTTTATATTGCTATATTTCTACAGATAATAACCAAAATGGCTACATACCTACTTTCCATTGCAACCAAATTGCTCTGACAAAAACTTGCCATATGTATATTTATAAACACCAATGATTTAGCGTCATTTCACTCAAATTCTCCCTAAGGGATCTATTATTAACAAGAATCTCAGTTACTCCACCCTCAGGGGCAGGTCTTAACAAGAGTATCCTCTGTTACAAGGCTTTTTGAAAAGAATACCATTCTTACTCATCTTTACTGGAACTACAATTGCTGTACTTTCTTCTGGCAATGATGATAAACAAAATTTACTGTCTGTTTAAATTGTGCTTTACCAGGCTAATACAGCAGCAATGATAATGGCTTAGAAATTGGACTGCATGTAACCGAAAGTGGGACATATGAGTGAAAGCTTCTGCTTCTCATATGTTTGCAGAACAAGCTCCAGAGCCCAAATATAGAAAAATAAGGTACAAAGGTCTAAACATATGTACTCTAGGAATGTTTAGGAAAAGGATATGCCATATCAATGAACTGCAAGAAGGTTTCCCCCAAGAGAAAGTAGACAAGCTCACACAACTCTGTCATTTAATTCTCTTGGCTGCCAGCAGGAGATCTATCACATTTCTTTAGCTTCATTTTCACCAAACTACTTTATTCCCCTTTTTCTTCAAAATGGAGTTTCAGAAAAGTAAAAATAAATTAAGAGATGCCTGAAAGGAAACAATCAATTTTTTCAGGAAAAAAAATGAGCAAGGAATTAGGGGAAATCATTCCACTAAAACAAAACAAAACAAAGAAAAAAACAAAAACAAAAACAAAAAAACCAAAACAAACAACAAAAAAGCAAAAAAAACCAAACCAAACCAAAACAAAACAAAACAAAAAAGGATATACATTTTAAATGACATCTAAAAATCTAGCCTAATCCAAAAGAGACCACAAGCAATCTGTTTCCAGAAACTTAATTGTGTTCTGTAAAAATCATTCTGTAAATAAACCTGTCTAAATTATTTAGATTAGCTTGAAAGATTAAAATTCTATTTTCATGGGATCTCATATAAAGGTTTTACCAGTAAGTGATCACTTCTGGGACAACATTTCAGAAATTCTTCACATAAAACCCTTTAGTACTAAACACATAATCTTCCTGACAAACACATCCTTTATTTGCCTTCTCCATCCATTCTTCTTAGGGAGAAAAAAAAAAAAACCAAAAGGAAACTTTAAGGAAGTTCTTTTCATCTCATGAGATTATAGTTGCTATTCTTAATCTTTCCTAAAGAATTTTTTTAGCTTTAACAATAATTCATTTGCTAGCAAAAGACAGAAGACATGAAAGTTTGCAGGATTGCATAGAAGTGTTTAGAAGGTATAGCAAAATGCATAAGAAACATGTATAAACTAAGTATCTTAAAACAGAAGGAAAACTGGAGAAGTCCTGAATTACTGATTCTACTTTTCTCCCAAGTCTTATTGAGGCAGAGTTCTCACTGGGGTATGTTGAATTATGCACTAGTATCAGAACAAAATGACCTAATTTTATGTTATATTGAATAATGTGTGATTTCAGAAAACATCACTTAATTCCCTACAACTTCAGTTCTCATCTTTGAATAATAGGGGCAATGTTTTTTACACAAGATGCTTCAAAGAAGTGGAATATATATTAGTTCAGTTATCTCATCTTGGAAAAGCAACAATGAATTCCTTGATTGAATATGTGCTGCATTTTCTTACACACTGGCAATTGAATAAACCACTACTATTGTCCCTGCCTGCTTCTTCACCTCCTTCCTCCTCTCAGGGACCAGTCAGATGTCAGAGAAAATCACACATCTTTGAAAGGGAAGGAAAATGTCTATGGTGAAGCATGAGAACAGAGGGTTGCTAAAGTTACACAGCTAGCAGTAGAAACTGAGGTATAGCAAAGAAAATGAGTTATTGAATCACTTTGGTTCAACAATCTAGTATGAAAACCCTGCTATTGGATAAAAATTCTGACTCCATCAAGTCAAAATGCTGAATTTGGTGCTAAACTAGATACAGGTGCTATCCATATTATAATTTAAATGTATTTTTCTTGGTTTTTCACCTCTAAAACCTAATATCCAGAAATAAATACAAAACAAGTAAAAAAAATGGTTGCCCCACTGTTTCAGAGAGGTGGTTTTATAACAGCATTCAGGTTTCATGATCTCAAATTAAGTGCTGACTTAGAAGACTTCTGTATTCAGTGTTCACCTGTCTGGCTATTTTTGCGAGTACAATATTTCTAAACCAACACAGTGGATTACTTCATATAAAAACCTGCATTCTTATTCTCCTTTCCTAACTGCTCTGTGAGAATGGCTGTATCAAACAAGACTGATCATTGTCAAGAAAATACTGTCTGGCAGAGAATTTTGAAATTCCTAGCTGCATTCTGCTTTAAGAGCTTCTGGATCCAGGATCATCCGAGAACTCTTGGGAACTTTCTGAGAATCTGCTGCCAGATAAGGAGAAGAGAAGGCCATGCCTGTGAGCATGAGAAAGCTCTAGTGGCCTCTAACAAGAAGAATCAGCTATCTGTGACCATAGCATACCCACTGCCTTTGGTACAGATGTCCCAATTAGGGAGGTCAAAGACCCTTTTATTGTAGCTGGAGGGGCCAGGGCTGAAGCACAGCTCCCAGAGTGTAGCTAATGGATGCAGGAGCACAAAGAGGGGGTACCACTTCAGTTCAGACCCCCCTAGAAGCTTTCAGGTACAGTGATGTGCCACAGGGTAGGTTCTCCCAAGTGGTGGAGCAGCTGCCTGTAGCAGGGTAGAGACTTCAACCCCAACAGAGATTCAGAGAGTGGGTGCAGTCCTGTGAGTCCCAGGCTGCAGGGAATCCTTGGGGCCTCTCCCTGGGGCAGCACAGGTGGTCTCCTCTCTTAAGGAGGTGTGCTGCTGCTGAGGAGCTGTCACCAGTGGAGGAGTTACAGAGAAAGTGAACAGGCTGTGCAGTGTCAGAAAGGATTAGAGAGCAATCTACAGAAGCGACCAGGACAGGAAAGAAGACCTGTATTGCAAAACAAATGGTATTGAATATCTGATCCATATTAAATCCCCCTCAAGGAAGGATTTATATTCCTGATCAGATCAACCCTGGTCCCACATCTTCTGAACTCCTTTTGAAAGGAGTATGATTTACACTCTTCATGACCACTCTGCAATGTAAGGACTGTAAACCTCCTAATCTACATTAATGGAAATAAACTCCTTTAATCTACACTATTTATCTCCTATATCTTTTTATTTCATAATTGTGATGCTGGTTTTGGGATTTCTTCTTTCTCAAGCCTCTTCAAAGACTAGTCTTCCATCTTTAAGTACTCACATTAGAGAGAGGAAGAAAGTCAACTATTTGTAAAGAAACACCACAAAAGTTATTTCAAGATACAAAGAAACCCTTGGTTCTAGTTTTCATGAAAGTAGCACTTTATCAAATGCAGTTTAGCAAAGCCCTATTAGAGATGTCTAGTGATTAATTTAGCCCTACCTTAAACAAGTGACAGTTTTTAAAATTCTCTTCCACACTTGACCAGTACATCTGATAAGGATGGTAGAGAATAGTCATAATATACTCAGATGGCTACTCAGACTAGAAAAATTATATGACATGCCAAAACAACATTCCATACGGTTCTTATGCATTTGTGCATGAAACACTTATCACGGAAGATCCTGTTAAGGGCTCAAGAAGTAGCCAGGTAGCTGCTTGCCTGTGGCTTAGAAGCTGACATATATGATGAGAAATACAATAATAAGAAACATTCTGAACTTTCTAATAATTTTCCTGACATTTGAAATAATAGGTGTGGGGGATAAAACAAAAATATACATACCTATGTGTCTTGCATACATATACAACATAAGAAAATTTAGGGATCATGCTGCTATAAAGATGTTTAATTTTTCCAATTGATTAGAAAAGATCCTTAATATCAGTGCTCTGTTAGGAAGCACTATTGTTATTACATACTGGAAATATTTATCTATGCCTAATTTAACTTGTTTGGGATTTTTTTTCCATAAAAAATCTATTTTTCAATCTGAAGACTTTGGTATTAGTCAAGTTTCTTATACACTTCCATTCCATGCAAAGTTTGTCAAATTTGAAAAAAAATTCTTGATTAATGTGTTCTCCTTTTTGTTTCAATTAAGAAAACATCTCTTCAAAAAACAGCATGTAAGTTAATTTTTTTCACCTACATAAAAATACCCTATTTCATAACTATTAGTCTTATGCTTCAACATCATAGATTTATTGTGTATATTACTGTTGGGGTTTGGGTGTTCCTCCCTTTTGTTTCTCCTCACCTTTGGAATTTTTTGCCCATTAGTTGCTAAGGGACCATAATGGCCGGGTACTTAAGGGGAACAAAAGAAGTGATTGAGCTGAGGGGAGCAGGTATTTGTGAAGCTCGGAGAGTCTTTTTCTCTCAGCAGGGTGGGGGTACCTTGGAGTTTGGGGTGGGCAAAAGGTTTGGCTGGAGGAGGGGACTGGCAGTCTCACTCTGGGCTGCCAGGGAGAACGTTTTGGGAGCTGCTGCTGGATCTCAGGGGAGAGCTGTTTCTTCTGCTGCGGAAGGAGTCTCTGTCCAGAACCAGGACCTGTCACCATCTGTGTGGGTGCCCGGGATCCCGGAGTTCGCCTCTCCCTGCTCTGCTGGAGGCTGGGCTTCC
>VZTR01025603.1:16760-30406 GCA_013400775.1 Chaetops frenatus
GAAAAGGTTTACATTTTTTCCATTTCAAGGGATGCCCCCTGCCTTCCTCAGCAAACACCTGTCCTTAAAACCAGGACAATTACACATGGTATAGATTGTTGTGTCCTATAAAAATTAAATGTTAGCTGTTTCATTCTTTCACATGACTGCACAGGCAGATGGCTGTTGAAGAGATACTTACAGAGTTACAGAGGGGTGGGACGAATACAAGCTCTTTTTTGGAGATGCAATTCCATAAGTAGCCAATTGCAATTGGAAACCCACGTTCTGGATGTAGAGAAAAGTGTTGGCTGTATCAAAACACTGAAGAACAGGTTTCTGGCAGGGCCCTGGAGCCATTCAACACTGGACTGCAGAACATTAGACAACCAGAATGAAAAATAAAAAATTCTAAATAAAAGAAAAAATAATTTTTGAAAAATGCCTGAAATGTTTTGTCTTTGTAATTTCTAACTATGCCTTGTCTAGTGGTGCCTGTCAATTGTACCTAGAGGAGCACTAGATCTTCTGTGTACCAAACTAATATGTTTCCCCTTTGAACAGCTGATATAAAACAACTCTATTGGGCTTCAATAAGATGTCAAAACATAAGTGGAGCACTTTTGTCTGATTGCTGTCTGCTTTCAGCCTCATTTCTGCTTGTGCAAGAGGGTTGCAAAATGCTTGCAAAATTGAATTGAGGTTTTCTTAATCACTGCTCTGCATGGCATAAAGATACATTCAACTATGGGTATTCAAAATGTTTTCACATTGAAAAGCTTTTACATTTTGTCACTTTTTTTCATCTATGTATTTCATACTACACCAATAACACCTTGAAATGCTGTCCAGAAAGGTTGATTCCATGTTCTTTGCCCTTTCCAGCTGCTGAGGTATCTGCAATGCAGAAGGCTACAAATTAGGAGAAATAGGCTCTGTGATAGTCTGAGGCAGATGGCAGGTAGTTTTTAAATGTCTCCATTCCCTTATTCTCCACACTGTTCCCTCCAGTCATTTTAAGTGCAGCAGTTCTGATCTTCTGCTCTTCTATCCAAATATGCAGTTAGCAGATTTACAATACCTCAGGATCTTCTCCTCCTGATGGTCTACTAGTATTGTCTGTGTCAAGAAGGTAGTATTAGCAAAAACTCCCTTTTCATCAAAAGACTGATTTAATCTCCTGGAAGATTTTGAGATATTATATGAAGCTGACTGATTACCTTGTAATTTCCTAACATTAATTGTTATTGCCATGTTCATTGTTATTACCATGTTCAATGGTAATTTGTAAAGAACTTATTCTCTGCTTTCGGTACTGTCTCCTCATGAATCCTTTGGTCCAGGTTTTGTTGGTTGGTTGAGATTGAGGTTTTTTTAAATTATCATAGGTTTTTTCCTTATCGTCATAAATACTCGATATTATGATGAGAATTCAGGAAGTTTAATTCAAAAATCTTGTGATATGTAAAGTGTTTTTATTTCTGCTGAAGGGAAAAAGATATCTTTTGAAGCTTACAATTATATTCAAATAAAAAATTGTGTGAGAGAGTTTAAAAATTTGAGTAATTTAAAATACATATCCAGAGTAATATATATTATCATAATATTTAAAGTAATTTCTCTTTTAACCCAAATCAGGAATATTTTCCCAAATTTTTGATCTAAAGACATGCATCCTCCACTTCTGATGTATTTGTATAATTACCAAGGAACTGATTGAAACTAAGATAATGTGTTTTTAAAATCATCTGTTGTTACACTTGTTTATCCTATTTCTTTGAACGAGGAAATAAGTCAGTTATCAAGGTTAATAAAATTTCTCACTTAGAGATGTGCTAGACAGATTACTGATATCAGATTTCAGCAAAATGATTTAGGAAAAACCCAGCAAACAGACACTGTTCAGTACAGAGGCAATTGGGTGACATTCTATGACCTGTTTAACATGAGAAATACTGTAATAATCCCCTCTCATCTTCCATCTATGGATAAGGAGAGTGTTTTCTAAAGGAACAAAGAGAAAAACCACAGAATACCAGACTTATTAAATGTTCTCTACAGAATACATTTGGGTCAACATTTCCTCCTTTGCTGTCTTGCTACTTCTTCTGTAGTTGCAGTCTGAAATGATTAAGCCAGACATGTAGTCTCTGATTTACTTGCTGTTCCAAATACATCACGATATAGTAACACACTCCTCTTGTAAGACACTAGTGGTGTACACTACAGCAGGCCTCAAAGAGCCTCTGCTAACATGAAGTTTTAATTACTGTTGAAAATAAAGACCAATGAGACCTACTGCTGATAACTTAATGTCTCAAACTAGCAAACATGTTCTGATCAACAGATAAATATGGATACAGTGGGAGGAATATGTAGCTGTTTAATGACAGATAATCATCTGTGAGATGGAAAAGTTAAGATGCCAAAAATTTAGGGCATAACTGCACTTCTAACTCATTCAACCGATTTAGGAGCCTACTGGATGAACATTGTCCTTTCAGATCTTTAGAATATTTAATGACATTTAATGGAGAGCTTGATATTTTCTCTTGGAGAACATTTCAGTTATTAGGAGGCATCCAATAACAAAATATATTCAAAGATCTAGTTGTATGTTAAACAGACCATACCCATATGCCAATGAAATGAGATGCATTCTAAAAAACTATTTGAAATTGGAATATTCTTGTATTATTACTGCATTATCACAGGATCATCTAGGTTGGAAAAGACCTATGAGATCAAGTCCAACGTATGATCTAACACCAGCTTGTCAACTAGACTAGGGCACTAAGTGCCACATCAGTCCTTTCTTAAACATCTCCAGGGAAAGTGCCTCTATCACCTCCCTGGCAGCCCATTCTGTGAAGAGCTTCTTCCTAATGTCCAAAATTATATACACTGATAAAACAAGAGTAGTCACACAAACTAAAATTTCTTAGCCTCACTATTAACTTGGGATTTTTGGCTTGTTTGTAATATGAATGTTTTCACTTCCAGGCTTTGGAAACAGGGCTGGCATGGAAAGACCTGTAGAAACTGCACAGTGCAGAGTAAAAGAACAATAGGCTTAACTGGAAAAAAAGCAGTCTAGAAAACAATTATATGCAAATTAAACTGTACCTTCTGGGGATCATCAGAGGACTGACCACCTTAAAACACTAAAGTGCATCCTCTGCAAAGAAAAGTGAGACAAGACTAACACTGGTTACTTTTTTTTAAAACTTCAATTTTAAAGAATGATTCATGCATTTTGCTTAGACACAAAGATAGTTCTCCTGTCTCCCTGAAAGGTCTGTTCATCAGATTAATATTCTAGTGCTTGAGTACTTCAGTACAGTACAAATATTTTATTTTCTAGATGTTTACAGAATAAATTGTACAATTAGTCACAAATTCCTTGCATATGCCCTGCTCTCTGCCTCCTTTTGCAAAACTTATTTAATTATTGTCATGAACATTCTTGGTAGGGTTTTTTCAGGCATTCAAAGAATATTTTTCAAGTGATTAGTCTTCTTCTGATGAAAGGTCATGGCCAAGGAGTTCTCATTATATAAAAGAAAGTAACAGAATGTGAAATGAACAGAGAGATGAAATATTCCGTGTCATATACCAAAATTCAACTATCTGAAAAGGAGTAGGTAGGATGGTTGGGTAAACACACAATTAAAAAAACGTTTTCCAAGCTAGCAGTAAAATAGCTAAGAATGCAGACTGTCAACGCTTTCTTTGCCATAGGTTTTTTAATTTCCGCCAGTAAAACATTTACCTGAGAATTAACTGTAGCTACTTTAGCAGTCTAAAAGACATTTATCTGACATTAGTCATCTTGGTTCAGTCAAGGGCCACCATCACCAAAAAACTATTCATTCTGTCATAAGATACATGCACAAAATAACAGGATGAATCAGAAATGGTTCTGCCTCTTCTTTTTGATTGGCTCTGGAGAAAGTCTAGGGAAATGGCTTAAATTAGACGCTTAAATGTTTTGATGTCTACAAATTGTCCAAATCCAAAAGTAGTTACAGTTTTGTACTCTGGTGGTTTACAGAATAGAAAACTGTGAGGCCTTCTGGAACAGAAACCAAAAGAGCAAAGAAAGGAAAGCCACCTGAGCCACAGAGATAAACACTACAGACTAACAGTACAAACACTGGATGCTAACAGTAACTATAAACACTGTACACCAACAGAAAGTCAGAGGGGTGAATGACTGCATAAAAAATCAGGTAAGGCACTTAAAAGGGAGGAACTTCAGCCACAGGAAGGAACTGAATGTTTGTGTGTCCAAGTACCCTTAAGAGGTGGGACACTACTACAACTTTCTCCCAACAGCCTCTAATTTTAGGTGCTGCATAATTCTGTGGCTCACTAGCATAAGCAAGTGTTACCTTCTAAAAAGAGAAATGAGCGCAGGTACATCCCCATGTGTTTCACTTAGTTTGATATGTGCAAGTCCATTGCTTCCAATTTAGAAGTTACTATGCAGAAAGTGTGGACCCTGATCCTTTGAAATCATTAGATAAATTTGAATGTGAAGATCTTTGTCCTCAAGTCACCAAAAAACAGTAAAAATCCAAAAATTAAACAAACCAAAAGAAGGCTACCACATATTGTTATATCACATGCTGACAGGTGTTTCCATCTCTAAGAATGAACTAATGAAAAAGTCATCTTCAGACAGAACAGGACTAAGGCATTATCACAGCCCAGACCTTATCAGAAAGATTAAAACTGAATCTCAAACTGAGCATAAAAAATAGTATGAACTACTTCTATAATATAACATGATATTTCTTTATGTTATGACCACACTAAGTGAGTGGTCTAAAATTCCAGAACTGTGCCTGTAGTGAGTGTAACCAGAAGATCGCCGTAATTTGAGGAGGTAGTGATCCACACAAAGAGTTAACCTGAGAAGGTGATGCTTGTGTTGCTCTATGCTACATTTATGTCAGTGTGCCATCCCACTTGTGCTGTGCTGTGCTGTGCTGTGCTGTGCTGTGCTGTGCTGTGCTGTGCTGTGCGTATCTCCTGCTGCAGGAGAGCCCCAGCCCACCCAGGGTAACACAGGAGGCTGTGGGCAGCTCTCAGTCAGTATGGGGATTGTATTTAGGCAAAAACGCAGGAAGAAGTTCTCATGCTGCTTTTTTTTTTTTTTTATNTTTTTTTTTTTTTTTTTTTTTTGGGCCATATAATTTATTAATAGAACAGATTTCTTTTAAGAAAATCCTGTAACATCTCAAAAGACTTTCTCCTTTACATTCTTATCTCCAATAAATGGCATTTTAAGTGCTGTTCTACAGTGTGA
Source organism: Chaetops frenatus (assembly GCA_013400775.1). Taxonomy (NCBI): domain Eukaryota; kingdom Metazoa; phylum Chordata; class Aves; order Passeriformes; family Picathartidae; genus Chaetops; species Chaetops frenatus. The sequence goes on from VZTR01025603.1 coordinate 22,054, forward strand.
GTGTCCTTCTTATTATGATGATAATGAACGAGCACTTGCAGCTGCAACACAGTAACCAAGATACTTTATGCTCCAGCTGAAATGACAGTCTTTAGAAATAAAAATGTTTCTACTAATATTTCTGGTGTTAACAATACTTTATCCAGAACACAGCATTGCAAACTTACCATTTTATTTTTCAAAAAACATTTAATATATGTCTTAAAATGAAGGGTGAAAGTAGAATTTTTGACTAATCTTCAAGTGCAGTCCATACTAACATTAATGATGCTGAAAAAAACCCTGCTTAAGAGAAAACAAAATACTCAGCTTTTTAAAAATACTTCATCCCTATTATTTCCTTGTTTCTGGTACTGTTTGTAAGGGTTTCATACCTAATATTTGAAAATATTTAATAATGTCACCATTTCTTATTCACATGACCACAAACTGCAACCTTCACCACCTTTTTACCTACATTTAACAGAAGCATCTACCTACAAGGATGACTGACACTCATCCAAGTCACTACAAGTTTGTTATGGAAGCTCATTTAAAGTGAAGTCCAGACCAGGCTGAAAAGATCTCAGTGCAATCTACTCTCTCTTAAGGAATTCCAAACACAGCTATTCAATTAGATAATAAAATATATACATCATTCTCACACGCCTTTTCTGAAGGAGTTCACAAATCCTGGCAACAGAAAAGACTTGCATATTTAGGAAGAGCAACAGTGTAAGAGAATTAACAAGGTTTAAATGTAAAAGTTCTAAAGTCAGATTTAGTTCTTACATCTCTATAAATTCTGATTAAGCCACAGACTGCAGGGAAACACTCCAGATGTCTAGTAAACAAAGATCAGGTACTAAGACATAAAACTCTCATAATAATTCCAGCAACTTCTATCTCCTCTAAAATACGCAATTACTTAGATGTTGCAAGAAGTCTTGGGTACTTTTTTGGGCCCAAAGCTGACAGTACCACTGATTGTTCTCAACCTTTTTATTTTTACCTGCTGTATAAACAGGTATAGCTAGTAGTTATTTTTCTTTACCTTAGATGCCTGAAGATATATGCTCCTATCTTAAGGGAAGCATATTGTCTATGGAAAGCCTCTCCTCATCTGCACAGTAATTAAGGTGCTATCAGAGAGTATACAAGAGCAGGGCTACAAGGCAACATGTCACAATTGCAACTAGGGAGCAACTGCAAGAGACTGGAGTGCTGGACTGGAAATTTAATGCAAAGTTTTTTCACGAAGACTTTTCCATACAGTTCAAATTGCTTTTACAGGCTGTGATTCTGAATTCCTAGTTTATTTTCATAAAAAAAGACATCTTATAGAGGACGGATAGTCGAAATACAGAAGCATAAACCAATGAAGGAAGAAAACTTTGCAGAATATAAAAACCTCTACGAGGCCTTGCGTGCTCACTGTCAGACAAACCACAGTTCCAGTGAACAGTTCTCTGTTAATTTTCTAAATGACACATTCAAGAAACAAAAGCCAAATAAAGAGAATCATCAGTTCAGCATTTAAGAAGAACACATCTGATAGTATATTTTTAAATGAAATCTACTCCTCCAATAAAATTGCCATGTTGCAATCTAGTTAAGTCTATTCACCATACTCCACATTGATCATCCTATTCTTCCGTAAAAAAACTCCAGAGGACACATAATGACAGTGTAATCAACATTTAAATGAATTCACAAGACATTATCCAATCTTATAAAGACCAAGAAAGATGTAACAATAAGCAACACAGAAACTCTCTTCCCTATCCCGTATGAATGAGATTCCTAAAAGTGACTGCTCAAAGTTGTAAATGAAATTAATTGAGAAATAATGGAGATAAGCAGTATTTTCAGGCTCATCCGGACTGATGCTGTCTCCTCATCTTCCATATCATTCATTATAAGGTGAAGGCACTTAGCAGGGTTGGTATGCAAGACTATATTCACTTACATATTTCATCCACATCCCAGTCTTTATTCTACCTCATCACATATGAGAAACTAGAACACACCTACTTTTCATTTTGAATATGAACTTTTTTTTTTGAAAACTCATTTGTTCAAAACAATAAAATTACAGATTTTGTAGCCATATTTTAAGATGAAAAATGGATATACATCAAAACTACCAATATAATTCATCCATCAAGAGCCCTGTAACTAAACTCTCACCACACAAATAAAAATCCTAAAAAAAAAGGATTACATTTTGCATCCAAAAAAAAGCCTGAAAGCCCAGAGGATCTATCTGATTGTACCAGAGAAACGGATGCTAATCTAGCATTCAGGATCTTTAGTCTTCATCATCCCTCAGTGAAATACACAGAGCTACTAGTTCCATTTAGAGAGCTGCTAACTGTATTGCCTCAGAGGAGCAGTTTCTGTAAAGTCAAGTTGCAAGCTCTGTAAGACTCATAAATCAGTATCAACTCCTTATACTATACCCTGACATAAATGGGAAAAGCCCCTACACTGTCTTGGCCCTTTCTTACATTAGAAGTCTGTATAAAGAAAATAAAGAAAACTCCACTTTAGGAATATGCCTGGTATGATGTGACTGCCATTCTTCATACTAACAATTTTTCCCCCACACCCCTCTGGTTCTCTCAGAATTTATTTTCTCATCTGTAGTCTTACAGCTAAATTGTAAATTTTCTAAACTGAAGTATCTGTATTTACCACTTGTTCAGTACCTAAAATGAAATCAAGTTCCTATTCCATGACTATTCCAAGCCCACAATATATTTTCACAAGGTAAACATAAATCTTTACATTAAGTGACATATTTGTCACTTTAGCATGCAAAATAGATGAATTTTTGGGGGGTTTTTTTGGTTTGTTTTTTTTTGTTTGTTTGTTTGTTTCATTATAAAGAGAACTAAAGTTTAGGCTTATATAATGACACAACACAAAGGCAACAGACATTTCTACTGTTTAGAACAGAAAATGTTTCTCTCATGTAGTATTCATCAGGGACATGAGAGTCGGTTGTCACATCCCATACAAAATATCCATAGACTATCCAGAGAGAAATCTTGTCCTTGGCCATAGCAATTCACAGTTTAAACTTTGGAAGTCTAATCTTCTTAAGCCTTCAACAATTTTACACCAACGCATAAAATTTTGCAAGTGCTGCATTCTCNAGGGGTAGCCTCACCTCTTGTGCTAGGGGCAGTTTTAGATGCCTCAAAGAACATAAAGGTCTTAGAGAGCATCCAAAGGAGGTCTAGAAGATGCTGAAGGGTCTGGAGGGGAGGCCCTATGAGGACTGGCTGAGGTCACTTGGTTTGTTGGGCCTGGAGGAGACTGAGGGGAGACCTCATTGGGTTATTACAACTTCCCCAGAAGTGTAAGTGGAGGGGCAGATGCTGACCACTGCTCTCTGTTGATCAGTGATAGGACAGGAGGAAATGGAATAAAGTTGCATCTGTGGAAATTCAGGTTGGACATCAGGAAAAGGTTCTTCACTGAGAGAGTGGTCAACCACTAGAACAGTCTCTCCTGGAAAGTGGTTGTGACACCAAGCCTGTCAGAGATCAAGAAGTGTCTGGAAAATACTCGTGGTCATATGATTTAACTTTAGGTAGCCCTGCAAGGACCAGAGAGTTGTACTCAGTGATCCTTATGTGTCTCTTCCCACTTGATATAGTCTATGATGCTATGATTCTGTTATTCCTTTCTGATAGAATTTTTTTCCTTTACACTGCTTCATGATTTTTCTCCAGAAGATGAAAAGCCAGTATCTGTAATGAATTATGCTATTAAACCAGGAGAGCTATTTGGAGAAGAAATACATGTAGTACATGCTTAAAAACCATACAGAAAACATCATAAATAACATGATGTATATTATCTTTGTGTAATCTTGGTTTTATTAAATTCTGCTTAGACACTGAGAAAGAAGAGGCTAAACTAGCCAAAGAGGATTAACACCATAAGAAAGAACAAGAAGGATTAATTTAAAAATGCTCAGAAAAAAATTATTTTGTTTCAGAAGATGATATTACTCTATAGTTTGGCAAGCTGGTAGCCTGAATCACTGAAAAATAAGTAATTGCCTCTTTGGCTTCAAGTGCTACATCTGTTTAATTGACTATCCTCTGTCCTTTGTCATTTCAAAAATTCTAAACACACAATTAAACAGTTTCTAGCAGACAGCCAAGCTTATCTATTCCTTGAAAGATATCAGGTAGCTTTATGTGGTTTTTTTACATTTTATGCAGACAAAAAATTGGCAACATGTATGGTAAGACAGCTGTGCAGCAAATAATAGGTGCTTTCTATCAGGGAATAGACAGCCTCATAGTTAAAGAAAATTCTGTTGTACATCAATCAGTTCAGGTGGGATCAGCTGCCCCTTTTCCTTGCTTCATTACTATGTCCCATAGGCTGAGGTACTTTTACCTAAAATGTTCTTAGAAAGAGTCACTGAACCATATAGCTTGCATGAAGTTCACACACTACAGCAGTGAGCTAGCAGTTTGGTGAAGTTATAAATATAGGTTATGCATGAGCATCAGTGCTGGCTTATTGATGTTGGGTTCTTATACCATTTATGCCTAATACTGATTTAATGCACAATATTTGTGATTCTCATATAGTACAGTGATGGATGCACAAATAAGCTCAGATCAGCAGCTAAAAATATTTTTGACACTAACTGTCCCCTTAACTGAGATTGGCCTCATTCATATTGATATTACTCTCTTATCAAGAATAGTTTATATGCATCAATTTTATAATGGTATTTATTTTCTCTGTTTCACTGTTTGCCCTAGTTTATCTATTTCTGCTAACTAGATATGATTTAAAAAGTCCTTGGTCCTCTGCAGAGCTTTTTTGATACAAAATGTTTTACAAAGAAGGTTTGGCATTGTGATCTCCATTGCTATCAACAGAGACACACATAGATAAGTCAAGTGCCTTTTAAAGTAAGCTCTACACACACCTCAGAGCTAAGCTAACAGGACCCGAGTCTCAGTCCTGTGCAATATTAAGACAGCCACGATCTCTCCCTTACAGATGGAAAAAGTCAAAATCCGGTGGCTAATTACAAGTAACTGCAAATAACCAATAATCCTTGAATAATCCAGTTTCAAGCCTCCTGAATTATTAGATTCATAGATTCTTTGTAAGCCTCTGAAGTAATTAAAGCCTGACTGAGAAGCTAAGCGATCTTCAGCTGAAATCCTATGAATAGATTAGTTTGAGAAGGTAATTTATGATGACTATTAATGTACTATTTTGCTGTTTGAGAAGCAAGTGTCATTCAGCAAAACCTTACCCAAATTGTACATGTAACAGATTCACATAATCTTTACAAAGCTAAAGCTAATGTTAGATGAAAGCACCAAAAATGTGATTTAATCTCTTACTATAACAATGACAACATGAGACGCAGTAATTGACAGAACATACCCAGATACTTCAAGGCTCCAAGGGATGAAGATCTGTGAGTCTTTCCATAAATTAGGAAACTGAGCACTTTCTGATGAGGGCAGTCTAGTAACAGGAATATGAACTTGTTACTTTTCCACCATTTTTAAACAAAGATTCTCCATAATTTAGAAAGAAATTTTAAGACTTAAGGTCTTCTAGGATTATTAAACTACTGTTAATTTTGTATATTTTAAGACAGAATACCCTTGGAAACATACCAGAGTGTCTAGAGGAAGTTAAACATTCTTGAAATTACCTGGAATCTCTCTGTTGACCATGGAGGGAGCAGAAACCATTTATTAGACTCATATTTAAACTTTGTGTTGACCAACAAAATATTTATATCATAACCATTGGACTCTATTGTAAAGGAGTGTTCACTAACTCATCTCTGTGTCTGAGCTCATTAAAACCCTCATCACTTAATCAGAAAATAAGAGATTTTTTATTCTAATTCAAATTGGAATCAATGTAAGAATTTATTTTTAATAGTCACAGTCACTGGGTTTCTGTCAGTCATGAAGACTAGAGCCTCCTTCTGAGCCATTAAGTACAATTAAGCTCAAGTATGAATTTGATATAATTTGACAAGAATAATATCCACCTTTGCACAAATTCTTGGCCTTTTTTTTCTACTTTCTGCATCCATTTAACATACATTTTTAGTGAACATTTGTAAAGAAATTACAATTCCTGGCATGTCTGTTCAATAAACCACCATAATTTTTATCAAGACTGAGGCCAGGACCACTTTGGACCACAGCATAAACAAACCAGTGCTTGGGTTTCTCACAGCCCTTCCTCTTGAGGAATCTTTTTTGCTGAGCATCTGTTACAGAACTTTAACAATGCAGAGCCCAGGACCTGAGACATGAATGAGTAGCAGCATCTGCTTACATTACTAACAGCAGCATACACAATGAATGCCTTAGGGAAGATAGAAATGTGTATTGCTCTCCTAATCTTGTCTTCCTGCCTGCCCAGATCACACTCCATGAAGCCACATATTCCATATTCCTTCCTCCTCTCCCAAGAGAATCTGATGCCAAATGGGACCAACATGGCCCATCTGCCCAAGAAGGAGCAAAGAAAAATTAAAAGTTAAGCTTCACAAAAGTGCAGTAGGAAACCATCACAGCTATGGATTCTGTTTTGAGCGCTTGTTCCACATATGTTATGATGCCTCTTCAGTGAAAGAAATCAGTTATACACTTTCACATACTGGCCTCATGTCTGACTCACTTTTCTGTTCTAGTCACAAATTCTATATCCTCTCATGACTTCTCTTTGCTATTCTAAGCATCTCCAAACCTTTTGTTCCTTCCCCAATTGGAAGTCCTGACAGTATTTCCCAACTCTTGGTATCATTAAGACTACTCAGGTTCACTTTCACGTTAAAAAACTTTCTTTAAGTTACTTGTGTCCTTTTCTAGAGAGCAAAAGATGAGGGGGAATCTCATTTCTAAACATATAATGCAAACATTATGTAGTTAAAATTTAAAAATTAAAAAACCCCATTTCAATTTGCATAAATGTTCAAAGAATTCTTCATGTCTATGCAAGAACCCATCACTTCTGGTCTAATAGCTATGGTTCTGAAAATATGCAGGTGATGACGTATTTCTAAACTTCCATTAGAAGCTTAGATCACAATGGCAGTTTAATGAAAGACTAGAATTAACCTCACTGAAATGCAAAATTATACCAGAAGACTTTATATTACACTAACAATGAGGTGAGATTATATAAGCTTTTGAGACAGCATACTGTTGGGTCCAATTTTTCAGCTGTGGCTTGCAAAGATGAGGAAAAAAACCTGGTATATCTCTGGTGCAGTGCTAAGAAGTGCAGCATACATACAATTAAAGTGAATAGGAACAATAGGTCAGCATGATGGAATTTGTCAGGAAAGAAAAGCTAGGAAATGTGGAGGTCTACAAAACTAAAATACATATCTCATCCCTGAAATAATCTTTGGACTCATGCATTATAATTACAAAAACAATTTTAAAAAACCAACCAACCAACAAACAAACAAACAAAACATATAATAGAGAGACAAAATAACAGAGAGCAACATAAAAGTGATAGAATTTGCAACCACAGTAATTTGAATCAAACCCTGGAAAACTTCGAAAGGTTCCAAGAACTAAACTTTATAAAACTTCAGCAGGAAATTAAAAAATAATCTGACATCTGTTCTTTCTTCTGACACTGTTACACTTTCAGACGTGCATCCCATATATTCAGTTAACACCAAGAGTGAGAGAAAATTTAAGCCAACTGACCTCTATCACCTCAAAAGTTTTCTCACTATATCATCCTATTATCTCCCAATAATCCTATAAAGCATCTCTCTTATTTGCAACATAAGAAGAAAGTTACTAGACTGATGATTCGCCTAGTGTAGCANCAATGGCCAGGTTCACCTTCTCTAAGAGGAAATTCTGCTCCTAGCAGATTCAGAACACACTGTGTGTGTGGAGGTCCCTCCATAGCTATCTTAAGCTATGGAAAGACTTACCTTGTAAATTGTGAGGGTTTAGAAGAATAGTTTTATTTTTATTATTATTATTAATATTTACATTTTCCATGTGAAGAACAAACATGGTTTCAGTTTAATCCAATTTTCTATATCCTTGATTTCTTCTTGAACTAATTTGAATGGTTCATCATGTGTTATCTAAAAAGAGGATCATTTTATCAATTTTGGTGGGTTTTTTCATTGTTGTAAAAATTTGTTCATTTTTTAATTATTAGCAAGGAAAGAGGAAGCTATAATAGATCCTCTATTAAAAAAAAAAAACCAACAACTTATCTTTACACTAGTGCTGTGCTTTCCAGCATCTAAACTCTCCATGGCATGGTTGGTTCATCTTTGGTTAATATGCTGCCCCCCTTTGTAATAATGATGAGC
>VZTR01025603.1:67255-81949 GCA_013400775.1 Chaetops frenatus
TGCCTCGCGTAATATGGTGCTTCGAAAATGTCCCAAGAACGAGCCTTTTTTTTTTTTTTCCTTTCCTTTTTTTTGATTTGCAGAAGTTGTTCCGCTTGTTGTCCTTTCCCCTGCCTCCCCCTCCCCGGGGGCAGCTCCCGCAGGCGGAGCGCGGGCCCCGGCGGTGCTAACGCGGCGCCTCCCCCGCCCGCTCGCCCGCGGCTCTAGGGCGACCCCCGCTCAGGGCGCCGCCGCCCCGCAGCCCAGGGCAGCATGACCGAGGGGCGAGGGCAGCCCGGCGCCACCGCCGCCTGCCCNGCGCCCGCCCCGGGGCTCGCATCGCCCCCCGGCCCCGCGCCGATCCCTGCTCCCGCTCCTGTTCCTGGGGCGGTGCCCGCCGGGTTTAGGGAGGGAGGAGCCACGGGGCGACTGTCCCTGTCCCTGCAGAGGCTGCTGCCAGCCCTGCGGGCCCGGCGGTGGGAGCGAGCTGTGCGGCGGGCAGGGGCCGAGGGGCCAGCCCTGTGCCTCGGCGGGGTAGAGCCGGCTCCGGCCCCCAGCGCCTGCACACGGCCGCCAGCGGAGGGTTGGCACGGGGGAGCCGCCGGGCGGGGAGCGGAGCAGAGGGGAAGAGAGTGGAGGCAGTGCCCGCCCCGAGCCCCCTCTGGGAATCTTTGCTCTCGGCTCACACGGGGTCTCGACAGAAGAAGTGGCCCAGGGAATTTTCTCTCCCAGTCCCCTCCCCTGCACGGTGCGGCTCGAAATCTCCACGATGTATTGCGCCTCGACACAACCATGGATGCTAAAGGAAACAATTCCTTATTGTGTATCCACCTTCGGTCCTTATAGGAGCTGCTGTTGGCACGCGGTTGGTGTCGCTGAAATGGCAGCGACACATCGGTATGAAACCCACTTTAAGAGGGCTTGAGTTCACATGTGTGCCAGTATCCCCCTTATGGTAAAAAGCTTAAATATTTTAAGAGGGACCAGGTAGTTGAGCTTTTCTGTTCGGAGTCTCCATAGCAATGTCTTCAAATTAATATTTTAAGTTCTGCAGAAGGTAGTCAGGTTCCAAATACAGGCAGGATTGGCAGGCTGGAAGAGGAGCTTGGTCACAAAATGTCCTATTATCTCCTCCTGTGTTTTACTTGCAGAATAATAATGCCATGAAAAAGATGATCCTTGTTCCTTCAGAAGGCCCAGTTTTGTCTGATTGTTTGCCATTTAAACATCTGGACTTAAAATTGCATATGAATGATGCAATATTCACAACACAGGACTGTAAAGACCTTTTTAGTACTGCTGCAATTGACTAGATACTTGAAACTAAGTTCAGTTTTGCACCATGAGGGCATTGCCAATGTAATTGCTTTGATTTTATAGACTTTCTACCAGAATAGTGTCATCCTGAACTGGTAAAACAATAGACTAATGTGTTCAAATATGCTTAAGAGATTAAATTTTAACTATTGTTTGGGTACAACTACATTTGGGTAGCAGAACATCTCCTTCAAATATGTGACTTTCTTTTCCCTTATTTTCATGGGAATTTCTTTTCTAGTATATTTGAAAACTAGAATAGAGCACAACTCAAGCATTAAGGCAACATGCTAAGCTGTAATCTCCTTCCCTATGTCATTTAAAAGAACATTTATATGTACAGACTAAATCTTTGTATCACCTTCCATCCCTGAATCTTCAGTAGAGTTCACAGAATTTTATATAATAAATCTTATAGTTTACCCAAGAAATTGTGGTTAGACAAGAGGATTTCCCTTGGAAATGCATCCAGCTTTCACTCTGAGGAGTGGGAATCATGACTACTGTTCACCTAAATAGAGCTTGAAGGTTGATGCAGAAGCTGAAGTCTTGCTTGGATAATTCCAAAAACTGACATTCTCCACTTGGAGACCAGGTTAATTCCCATGTTGGAGAACTAATCAGTTACTCAGAAAGTGAGGCACCACTCACTGAATACGGGAACCACCAAGCTGGGACTTTGTGTTTCTATATAACTACCTGTAATGGTTTTACAAAGAAATTTTAAATTAGGAAAGATTTTCAAATGTTACATTCTGATCTGATTGACAAAGGCAGGACTTAAAACCACTCTTAAAATGTAATTTTAGGTCACTGCTGATTTGTTTTGTAGGTGCATGTTGATCTCCAGTTATGACCTAGCTGTTCTGCATGGTCTTATATTGGAAAGTATTTCACCCTATGGTGACACTATTCACAATGTAAAGTATTACTCAAGGGAAAAGTGTCACAGTGTGATCTCAAATTAATTGCTTGCCACTTTCTTGATATGTTCTCCTCACTTTGATTTTCAAAGCAAATGTGTGGTCTGTCTTTATTGCCTCTCTAATCTCACAAGAAATTCCCAGTATTCAGACCTGTGTATACAGAAATGTAACAATGATTAAAGTCATGGATAGATGTCTTAAAGCTGAAAAGAAAATAGAAACCCAAGTTAAGGACTGTATATCAAAGTGAAATACCCTTTTCAGAAATCAGATTTATTCTCATACAGTCAAAGACACAGGTCTCCCATTCTGCCATTGCTGTTGGAAGAGTTAATATTTACAAGGAAATTAAAAGAATATTTAAGCTCTTTACTAAGATGGGTTGTGCCCTTAGTCCAACTGAATTTATAAGCAAAATGTATCTATTGACTAGAAAAGGCATAGTTTGAAGCCTGTTGTAGGCTGTATCTATGTGTCAAAGTTTGTCCACGATGTGTATATGCATCACTGCTTTCTGCTAGGATGTCAGACCTGTGAAGCCTCTGTAGTGATGTTGACCTCTATTACAGGTGAGAGGATAACCTACAGAGGATAAATCTTAACATTCATTTAGTATCAGGCTAAACATGGTAGAAAGTAGATAATGTTCTTCAGGTCTTTACAGAGAGACCTTCTGTTCTTTTTGAATATGCTTATTTGCTTTGAAAATAGAAGGTTTAAATAAATAGTGGGTAAATTACATGACATGGCACTGATTCAGTATACTTCGGAGAGAATTAACAATCAATAATATTAAAGCCAACAACTGAGTTTTTGCTTGGTATAAAATAAAATAAAATAATTCAGTTGATTCTAAATGTTGGCTTCAAGGAAACAACAGAATATCTAAATGGACATTATTGATTAGATTTTGTTAATTTTGAGAAAAAATATGAGCAAAATGATGTAAAAGGATAGCAGCATTTAAAACTTTTTTTACAATGTTAAAAACATGAATTACATACAAGAGCTGTGTAATATCAGCTTGTTTTAGCTCAAAGAATTTTCAAAGGAAGAGCAGTAGCGCTTAATACTAAGAAAGTAAGCTCCTCAACTTTATTTAACCATTCATATTTTCAACAATTTAGTTAAAGAACTCTATATGTCTCTATAGAAATCCATAGCACATCTTTAACAACCATAGCAAATAGAAAAAAGAAAGAGTGTAAGAGAATTGCAATTTTCTTCATCTTCCTTGAGATGGAGACCTATCAGGGATATAGATCCACAGTTAAAGAAAAATAATTGTTTTAGTTAGATTTTAGAAGATTGTATTTACTGATCATAGGCCATCTCTGGAAAAAATATTTTAACTAGACATATGCCTCAATGATTTTTTTTTTAATACCTGTTTAGTGCCCAGAGTATTGACCATCTATTTAGTAGGGAAGTTTTTGCTACTGTTTTACATGAAGCAGAAAATTATCATACTTGTGAACAAAGAAAGAGTAAGGAAGAAAGCAAGACAGTGTGTAGTTGCACACTTAATTCAATGTGAAATTATAATTTAGAGAGTTCGGTCCTTCAATAACAGAAATCATATCTTAGTCTAAATGGCAGCAAACTGTATACATCTGAAACTGTGGGATAAGAAACTTAGTTCTTACCCACTAGTTCAGTAAAAGTCTTTATTTTCAGAGTACTTTAAAATTTGTAGAGAGATATTTTGACACATGAAGGAGCCTTTATTATGGTCAGTAACAGTAACGTTCTTAATAACAATTCTGTTAATGCGTAGTCAAAATATATTTAGAGGGAAGCCGTTGACCAAATCTAAGTCATGTTGTTTTATTGCATTGTATTGTGTATGTGACAGGTATTCTTACTGAGGAGTGCTTTCGTTGATTTTTACAAATGTAAAACTAAACCTTGTTACTTGTAGATTGTGCCTTTTCACTGATCTTTCTTTATAAAGTACCAGTTAGTAGTGTTTATTTTTTTTCTAGCCATTGTTAATTTAGCTGAGTTTGGTTTTTTGGGTTTTTTTTAAACTTTAATTATCTGCCAATTGTGTAATAGATACTGTGTGATATAGATACAGTTTAAAAAGCAGTACGTGGTTTTGATTTAACATGAAAGCTTTCATAAGTTATGGGAAAGCCTCACCGTGTAAAACAAAATCTATGAAGTTTAGTGACAGCTATGTTAACCTGTCCAATTATGTGCAAAGCCAAACATTTTTAAAAAGCAGGAAAGTGACAGTGGGAATATGTTGCCAATACAAAACATTTTTATACCTGTCTGTATAACTGATGGGGTGTCACAATATCCACATTATCATCCTGACTGAATTTTATTTGTAGACTTTACACTAAAATGCAGAAAAACAATGAAGGAGAAATACTTAAAGGTGCATCTTAATTCCACTTGTGTCAAAGACAAGTCTGCAGGTTTTAATAAAAAATGACACCATATTATATCCTTTCAAAATGTGTTTGCCATTTTTTAAAAAGAAATACTAGTTGTAAATGACCAAGAGATTAAATCAACTTTTTGTAAAATTACTGCATTCTCAGTTAGATCCTAAAAATAAAGAGATTTTTTTTAAAAAATACTTTACTGTTGTCATGCAAGTCTAAATACCATATCTAAAGTTGGGTTACAATAAACTGCATCCCTTTATAGCATGTACTAATAAAACGTTTATTTTTTATGATGTGGGTGTGTAAAATTGTTTCTTTGCATTGAAATGCCTACAACTGATGTGGCAGATAAGCACATTCCTGTCACTTAGCAACCTTCTCTAGTTCAGAAAAAAAAATTGGGGGGGTATCTTAAATGCTATTATAAAAGTGTCTGGAATTTATCAAATTACCAAATCATTCAGAAGTGAATCATTACCTGAGCTACAATGATGTAATATACTGGATTTGACAGCAAGAACAAAAATAACTAACTTGCATACATGGATACTTTAGGAAGGTGAGTTATTAAAAAAAAAATAGCAAAGAAATCAGAGCATGAAACAGCAAACAAACTTGAAATAAATACAAATATGGTAAATTGCTTTCATTACAGCAGATAGATAGAAAATGAGAGGGATATGAAATCATGACTATGAGCAAATTTCTGTGTTGGAAAATACATAAATTATTAATCAGATCTGTTGTGAGTTAGGTCCAGTTTAATTTTGTGCAATCAAGCAAAAGGGACACTGAATTCAGTGCCTGTTCCAAAGTGTCCAGAAAACACTGCTTTTGATTACATGCCAAATAACACATGCAATTCTTTTACAATATATATAAAGTGGGGAAAGAGTACGTTACTTGCTTGGGAGTTTATTCCATTTTGTCTTTTTTTTTCTTTATTTTCCCTCTATTTTTTTTTCCTTCAGTGACATACCACAATTTCATAACTTGCACACTTGACATTTACATATGTGTTAAAAAAAAGTCACAAATATCTGATTTTTTTGTCAGTCCTGTATTTTTTTTCTGTCCTGTGTCTGTTAGCTTCCCTACATGGCATTCTGTAGGAGAGAGAAATCAAAGTATCCTATACTTGTCTGTATCTACAACCAGCAAGTACCCATTCAAGAGAAAAAAGCATCACTGCAGATCTCGCAACTGCATGATCCTGTTTTTCAGGGAGAGTTCTCTGAAGCCACCTATGGATTTGCTATGTAAATCCTTATTTCTTTGGACATTTTAACACACACGCACACACACACACACACACACACACACACACTTACACAGCAGAGACATAAAGGCATATGAGGCTATGTCTTCTTGCTTTTTTCTGGAAATCTTGCCCCTTCTTCACAAACCTTGCTATAGGAGAAGAAATAGGTAGTATTGTCTGAGGTGCAGTACAGAGTTATGTTTGAGAGCTGAATTCTGTTGATAATGAAGCCTATACATTTTCTGAGCAGCTCTTCGACAATAGTTTAAATGCCTCTTGTTGCCTTAGTTGCTGCTGGACTCATGAATTGTTAATGTTTTTTGGGTTGTTTTTTTTTTTTCTGTAAAGAACTAGAGAATTTTGATAAAATATTGTAAATGTACTGTTTGAAGGTGAGTTAATGTACAAACATTTAAAAAATGTATTTTTAAGAACTCATCTCTATGATAGGGCAGCGAGTTCAGATGTGCTCAGTGTAAACTGGTAATTGAATTGTTAAATTCACCATGCAGCAATATGTTTGATCAGTGAATAGTAGGAAATTTTCTCAGGAAAATAAATCGTGACAAACCATGCAAAGCTGCAGATTTAAAAGCTGAAATTTTCATCTAGAGCTGATAAGACTTACAGAGAATGCAGTTCCTTTGCATCCTCTCATTTCCGGTTCGACTATTTGTTCTTTAGAGCAGGATGAAAAGGTATTTCTGGTATCAGTATCCTGTCTTTCAGAAATCAGCTAACTTTCTGTAACCAAGAAAGCCCTCAGAAAAAATCATTGCCTTCCCAAGTGAAAATTAGAAACTATTGGTTCACTCTAAACTGTAGAGTACAAACTGCAGCCTGTGAACCTGAGGGACTTATTTTGAGAAGCAGACAAGCTGTCTCTTGAACTATATTGCTGAAGAGCAGACAAGGGTTGAAATTGCCAGTGTTTTTTCTGGTGAGCTGAAATGCTCAGTTCATCATCAAACACGATCTGTTTCTGTCATCTAAAATAGAATTTTAGATGTAGAGTAGGAAAAGAAAGGGTAGTAGAAGGTGGAATGGACAACAGTAAATTTCAAATAGAAGCAATTTACTAGAGATCTTGCTGGTAGAATAAGGTTTTGTTTGGGATTTTTGACTTTGTGTGGGATTTTTATGGGGGGCAGAGGAAGGGAGAACAAGAGGTGGTGAGATGGCAGTAAATGCTGAATTAGAGAAGGGTATTTGTTATAAGAGAGTAGACATGTTTTATTCTAAAACTGTGACTTCCATGTGCATCCTGCAAAATTGTGTCAATGCTGAAGTGTGACTGCAGATAAAATGTTTGGCTGTCAGAGAGCACAAAGCTCCTAAAGTTCAAAACTGGGAAGTCCTGCACCTGCAGAGGATTAACTCCATGCACCACCATGGACTGGGGCACATGATGTGGAAAGTAGCTTTGCAGAAAAGGACCTGAGAGTCCTGGTGGACATCAAGGTGACCAGAAGTCAGCAACGTGCTCCTGCAGCAAAGAAAGCCAGCAGCCTTCTGGGCTTCATTAGGCAGAGTTCAGCCAGAAGGTCAAGGAAGGTGATCCTTCTCCTCTAGTTAGCACTGGTGAGCCTGATCTGGAGTGCTATGTCCTGTACTGAGCTGTCACAAGAGGTAGCACAGGAGAGCACAGGAAAGGTATGCCCATCTCTCTCTCTACTACAGCAAAGAGCTGAGTGAGTGGTTAAGGAATCACAGCACCTGTTGTACGAGGGCAGACTGACAGAGCTGAGATTGTTTATCATCAAAAAGAGAAGGAGGTGTGTGTGTGTATGTTCATGTCTTACTAATGGGTCCTGATGAGGCAGGACAGACTCTTCTTATCCAAGCAAAGGGGAGGAGGCAATAGGTAAAAATTGAAACAAATGAAATTCCACTTAATTATAAGCAAAAGTATTTTACTTTGAGGATGATCATACACTGAAACAGGTTGTGCAATGACATTGTGCAGTCTCCGTCCTTGGGAATGTACAAAACCTGTTTGGATATTGTCTTGAACAGTCTGGTGTAACTGAGCCTGCTTTGAGCAAGGAGGTAGGACTAGATGAACTTCAAAGGTCTTTACCACCTTCAACTGTTCTTTAAAAAGTAATTTAATAATGCTAAATAAAAATAAATAAATAAATTTTTATATTTACAATTATAGTTTCTCATTCTTGCCTCTTTTCAAGGTATTTGGCTCTTATCTAAGACACTGAGTAATATTTATGCTTTCAGACAGCATGATGAGTGCTAGGTACCTCAGCACAGGATCTGGCCATAAGGTCAGAAAATGATTCAGCTTAAGAAATAGTGTGAAGATATTCACTTTAAAAAGTTGAGGATGGGGTAACTTATGCCTGTCCTCTTATTAGGACTCTAAGTACTTTTCTATCCACCCAGGTAACCTACTCATGAGGGCTGTTATCTATAATCCTTTCTTCTAACCAGGAGAATGAAGTGGTGGCAATAGCACAGGTGTCACACCATGTCCTAAAGGCCTCCTAGTCATTACAACATTTGTTCAGGATGTATGGGAGCTCAGTTCAGTTCTCAACTCTGCCATGGGCAAATCTGCATCAATCAATGGTCCTGTAATGGGGCACTTACAATCCCCTTGTTGAAAAAATATCGCTGCACATGTAATAAATCAAGATTTACAGGGCAGAAAGAGAAAGTATAAAAGTGAAACTGATTCTGTAGCTAACTGTTTATGTGGGTACTCACCTTGAGAGGAGACCAATCTTTTCTTGCCAGATCCCAGGACATTTTGTATAATTTTAACTATGACTGCATAATGTGCTTAATTATGGAAAAGACAGGCCATTGAAAAAGACTGATGTCTGAAAACTTTATTTACTAGGTCTTAGCTTTCATGCTTTGTCTGCAAATTGAATAATACCTACTGTAAGTATGTAGCCTTCATGGCAAATTTCTGAATAGTTACACCTAGGACAGGTTTCATTAAACAAGCAAAAGCCAAAATGTTTACCTTAGTATTCAAAATAGTGTTTTATGACAATGTCAAACAAATATTATATTTAGTACACAGTTATTCACTCCACTGAACACTTTCTTTCTTTAAGCTCACATTCTTCTTTATACTACCCAGATTTTTTTTTTTTTGCCTCTTTTATTAATACAAAAGACATTTAAGTCATCTAGTCCAACCCTCCTACAATAAACAGGGACATCTTCAACTAGATCAGGTTGCTCAAAGCTCCATCCCACCTGACCTTGAATGCTTTCAAGACTGGATCCTCTGCCCCTCTGGGAAGTCTGTTCCAGCATTTCATCACCCTCATTGTAAAAAATTTCTTCCTTAAATCTAGTCTAAATCTACCCTCCTTAAGTTTAAAACCATTAGCCCTTGTCCTATTACAACAGGTCGTCCCAAAATGTTTGACCCCATATTTCTTATAAGCCCCCTTCAAGTACTGAAAAGTTACGTTAGGTCTCCCCAGAGCCTTCTCTTCTCCAGGCTGAAGAGCCATAAATCCATTAGACTTTCCTCGTGGGAGAGATGCTCCAGCCCTCTGGCCATTTTTGTGGCCCTCATCTGGACCCTCTCCATTTGGTTCATGTCTTTGCTGTGCTGAAGACCCCAGAGCTGGATGCTGTACCCATTTGATTCACAAGACTGATAAGTGGTAATTTGCCACATGTTCAGCTTATTAGCTTATATGGTTCATTGGCACCCTAGAAAGGCATCTTTGTACTTTGTCCTGTTGGGCATACTAATGAATGGCTGTGAATATTGATTTTGTGTGTCTCTTTGAGACATTGCTTTGCTGCTCCCCTATGGAGCTTCATTTCCTCCATCATGACAATATCCTGCAATATTATCTCCAGTTGATTAGAACTGCTTTGTGTTTGGAACAGGGTGAGCCACAGAATCTGTTAGTACAATTTTAGGTACTGGACTGAAAAAAGGGTATACAAATTTTTAAAAATAATTTAGCTTAAAATGAGGAAACAACATACTTATTTACAAAACAACTAATGAATATTTTAATTCACTTCTATTCTTGCACTGAGGGTAGCAGGACAATAAAAATGGAACCCAAACACATTTCTGTGTCATCATGAATTAAGGCAATCAGAAAAATTTCTTGACAAGTTGCCAGCCTTCATCATTAGGGACTTCTCTGATGCTCATTCCACAATGAACTTTTAAATCTCATCAGCTGTGTGAACCATCTTTGTCAGGCAGGAAGGACCCTAACAATGTCTTTGTTTATTATCTGGATCTCACATGAAACTAACATAACACTTCAAATCTAATGTGAATGTCTCTATGTCCACAGGCTCTCTTTTAAACTTCCCAAGTGTTGATATCTGGTATGACAGAAACTTTCAGTTATCTGTGGTACTTAAAGTTGTAGTGTACTGCTCCCCTGTACACCCCCGAAATCACCTATTATAATCAAAATGCCCCCTTCTCACACAAAGACCTCTGTGCTTTATGTCAGATGTGGATAGTATTTTAAACATGTAAGTCATAAGAAGAATTAGCTTCAAGAAAAGATTGAGTAAAATCCTTATACATTTTTAAATGCTAATTTGAGAAATTCTGAGGATGAAAACTGTGCAGATTTTGACTGATCTGCACATTCTTCAAAATTCAGAAATTATAAAAATTGAAGATAAAGGTATTTTTTTGCACAGGACATTGCAGTTATTTCAGAGACTATTTCTCCTGCCTTATGATTAACTGTGGTGCTGAATGAAGCTTTTCTATACAGGATTATTTTCTTTTGTCTTTTCACTTTTAGTTCCAATATAATTTTAAGAGATAGCTTTTGAATCATTAGACTTTTCATCTAATTGCAAAGCCATTACAGGCAAAATATGGCAAGAACTGAGCCTGTTGATGCACCCATTTCTTTTAGTTTAATTGTAGTCCATCTACCTCAGCTTCTTTCTGAGCTACTTTTAAACTTTGATAGCATTCTCTATGAGATTTCCCATAAACTAAGATGTCATTCTCGGAAGCTGTGATACTTTCCAAATGCTGCAGAATCATGCACCTTTTTCTAAGGTTATTCTGATGCCAAATGAGAAGCAAGACAGTAGATATCTTTTAAATAATATCAAAAAGTTGTCATCTTGTCTCTTTAAGATCTGGTGAAAATAATTTTGACAAAATATTGTTCATAAGAAAATGTTGTCTTGATGAAACCAAAGCTTTTCACAGAAATCGATATCTTCTTGATAAAAGTTTCATAACGAAGATTTTTAGATTTTTTTTTTCAGGTCCAGGATAGAATTTCTAACCAAATTCTAACAAATTGAGATGCTCTCTGTGGTCAGGGCAAAATAGATCTGAATTTAAACTGTTTACTTTGAGTTGCAGAAGGTAACTGAGCCTGGGCTTAGCACTCTAAAAGTGACTGCCCTCAGTGCTTGAATGCTGGTTTTTGAGGTAAATCTGTCTCCCTTAAGATCTCTTCAGAGCTCTTTATATATCATAGTTTTTCCCCTATGTGGAGGTAAAAAAGAAGAGAAAATGTCAACTGTGATTACTAAAATAAAATTCTTTTGGTCTCAGGTCAGGCTATTTGTCAGAATGCAAAAGAAAATGTTGTTTGGATGTATTTATTTAGGAAGGCTCATATGGTATATTTTAAATTCCAGTTAGAATTTCAGGTCACAGCTCTGTGTTGATTCATAACACATAATTCTCCTTGATTTAAGTGAAATTATCTCTATAGGTGCATGTAGACAGCTTGAGTATTTCTGTTTATAAACTTTGGCAAAGAAAAAACCCTGTAATTTTAATACTAAAAAAAAATTGTATGTGTCATTTGAGTAAACAGTTTTATGCACATTTTATATAACAATAAAATTCTCTGCTTACAATAACATGCTAGCCCTTTATGGGGTATATTCTAGTTTCTAATATTCCATTTCACAATAATATAAAAGAATTTACATCAGTCAAGGAATTAACCAAATAGTTACTGGAGAGTAACTCTCTCTGCCACCACAAGGGACATTTCTCTTTTTCTTTCTTTCTTTCTTTCTCTCTTTCTCTCTTTCTCTCTCTCTTTCTCTCTTTCTCTCTCTCTTTCTCTCTTTCTCTCTCTCTTTCTCTCTTTCTCTCTCTCTTTCTCTCTTTCTCTCTCTCTTTCTCTCTTTCTCTCTCTCTTTCTCTCTTTCTCTCTCTCTTTCTCTCTTTCTCTCTTTCTCTCTTTCTTTCTTTCTTTCTTTTTCTTCCTTCCCTTCTTCTCTCTTGTTACCTAAGAGAAAATTTCTATGCAATCGGGAGAAATGACTGAGAGTATGTTAATTTGCATCCTTCTCTCAAATGTTCTTCAGAAGAACATGATGCACTCTTGATTCTAAAGACTAGCAAAGATAAAGTTAGTTTTTTAGGAGTCTCTCTAACAGAAAGCAATTTTCTTTCTTGGCACTCTACAGTCTGTTATTCCACTGAGATTCATGCCCAATAAACTGTCATTTACTCACTTTTTTACATGCTACTATTTTCTGGTCACTGTGTGGCTACTTCAGCTACTTTGGCACAAATCAGAGCAGCTACATTAGGAGCAGAAGCTTGCTATGTAGTCAACAGAGACCATTACACAGTGCTCAGGGCCAGTTCAGAATGCTTAAAATTAATTAAATTGGTATTCAACTAGTCACTATAATCAATGGAGATTAGCAGAGAGGTTTTATCATGCTTATAACAATGGTGAATTTAGCTGGGAGCTAAATATTCTTTCTATTGATTGCAAAGATAGCTAACCTGTGACTAGATCAGACATTACAGACATTTAAACTGAGATAAGGTGGACTTCTAAGCCTATCTCTTTCCTCAGCTCAGACAATTCATAGTCAATGCTTTAGCACTGGGTTTTGCAGCCAGGGATCCCACATTAATATACCCAGGCCAGACTACATGGTTCAGAGTAGGTGACAGCTTTGATCTGTCTGCAGCTATTCCCCTCTGAGGAGTTTAATTTCTCCTTTGCAAAGGCTTTGATTGCTATCTGGTCCCACAATACACATCCAGTCTGGTCATCATTTAGCACATAAGCACAATGAGAATTAGGAAATTCAGGTTGAAGAAGAGCCAAAATAATACTTGCTCTGGGGAAGTGCTATTTTTGAGGACACAATAATCCTGTTCTGCAGATCTGTTTGAGAATGTCAGTGGGTCTCTCTAAATTCTGAGAGACTTACTATTTTTCTAATGCACTTTGAAGAATTCAGTCTTGCCATACCAACAGCTAAACAATCACTTGGATTTTGTATATAATTCAAGCATTTCAATTATTTTAAATTTATTGCAAGTAAAAATAGAGTTTCATTTATCAGCAGAATCTATCAGAAATTATTGTCCTCAAAAACTTTGTTAATTTTTTGTTTCTTCTGGGGATCATCCTAAACTTTTGAAGTTCCTAGTGAAATAGCAACATTAGTCCCACTTAGAACCATGGGAAGAAAAAGCTTCTGCCATGTAATACTCCTTGAGTTGAATTAAAAATAGTTCCACAAACAGATTTACCATATTTTTTCCCTGGAAAACTGATTCCAGGATCTCATCTGAATTAAATTTGTGATCTCCATACATTAATAGCCAATAAATATCTAGGTATATATATATATTAATCTGTTTATACCTAAGCAGTTTAAAAGAGATTGGTTTTCCTCATTGTTTACTTCTATTTCATATTTACAAAGGGTAAGATTATTGCATTGCAGCCTTAAATGAGCCATGTTTATATGTAATGACACTTTCACTCTCTCCAGCTAGGACTTTTCACTCATGGAGATCAAAGTGGTGGGAAATATTTTAAAAGTTTTTGCTTCCATTAATGCTGATCTCTTTATGGGCTGTGGTATGTTCAGAGCAAAATGGTAGGGCAATGAATCATTTGTCAATGAAAAAGCCCCTGTCAACTGCAGTGTACTTTATATCCTGAACTTCTTTATTAGCAGAAAGTAAAAATGTTGGAAACGAAGTTCAGAACTGAGGTACATTAATTTGGAATATAGGAGAAATTATCTAATTGAGAAAGGCACATATGAACTAGAATAAATCTGGAAAGGGAATAACTCTGACTTAATAGAAGTCCAATCAAGTCACAACAGGCATCTTCCTGTTCTAGAGTGAGTTTTATAGGGTTGTTATCCTGTTTCCCTACAAAGTCAATGTTGATTGAAGTGCCACTTAAGAAGGTTTACCGTTTTACAAACTCACCATGCTTCTGCCTACTCTGCTGATGTGTACAAGAGTCTGAGTGGCTGTAACATACAAGCCAACAGGACACGAGATTTGATTAAAGCACTCTGGAGCTTCGTAACACATCCACACTCTAGACTGTAGAAAGTAAGATGTTGAATCTGACCTGTCTTGCAAAGCACCTTGAAGTGTAAGCAATCTTAGCTCTTGTATAGTACTCAGATCTCCTGAAGATTTGACAACAACATTGCTTTATTGAGGTCTGTTTTGAGGTGACAAACCACTATGCACTGTTCCTCCTCATACGCTGATTTTGTTCAGTTAGTCCATGAAAGAAGAATAACTGGGGCTAAGCACACTGTTGTAGATGAGTTGCTTGGAACCTTTGCTTCAAGAACTTTCCCCCTGTGGAGAAAGGAGGAATACAAACCCTTCCAAGGTTAGTGACGGCACACATGCATTGGGCAGCGATGCGGCCAGAGCTGCCCGAAGGCTGCGCTGCACCAGGAAGGGATGTCCTGTCCATGGCATGGCCAAAGCCCCTCGGGTGGAGCCAAGCTCTGTCGCCCTGTTTTTGAAAGCCTTCTGAAAAGTATATATTCTCGAGTCAGATTTTCTCACACA
>VZTR01025603.1:100191-115518 GCA_013400775.1 Chaetops frenatus
TTTTTTAATATTTTTTTTTTAGCATAGATTCAGTTCAGCTCCTGTGGAGGTATACAATGGACTGGCCAATTGTATTATGCAAGCACATTGTATTATGAAATGCAAATATATAGAAGCCATAGATTTAATAATTGCTCTTGTGATGTATTTGGGTAACTTCATAGAGAGTAAAAACTAAAATATATTGTTTAAAATATTTACAAATTCATAGAACATGAGGTTTTTAAAATACTATGTGTCAATATCATGCCCTTCTAAACAGAACTCTAAGGTATTGGGTTGCGCTGAGTATCTGTGCTTTTTTCCCACTGCAATCACTAGAATGAAGACATGAATTCAGCTGGGTAAGTACTGTGAAAGTGGCAAGCAATTAACAAATTGACAAATTAAGAAATTGAGAAACAAAACCCGACAAATAAACCAATTGGCAAACTGGAAAACTGACAAATTGGCAAACAGCTTGGTAAGATGGAGACATGCTTGAAGTTTATTAGAAAGGGCAGTTTAGGTAGTATAGCTTGGGAAATTTGATTCAAGGTCCTCTCTGGCCCTGGGTAGTAATTTTTGACTGAGATGTTATGAATGAGAAAAGGAGTAAAGTGTAAAATTAGAAATACGGGCTTAGACATTGTAAAATCAAGTTGTGTGAGAATTAAATATTACCTGAGAACTGGTAATCTTTGGACTATAATTTAATTTATCTTTACTGCACATAGCATTTTGATGAATAAGTGTCCCACACTTCAGAATCCAATATCTAAATAGCAGAC
The DNA here is from genome assembly GCA_013400775.1 of Chaetops frenatus. Taxonomy (NCBI): domain Eukaryota; kingdom Metazoa; phylum Chordata; class Aves; order Passeriformes; family Picathartidae; genus Chaetops; species Chaetops frenatus. The sequence goes on from VZTR01025603.1 coordinate 100,962, forward strand.
TGTATATCATGAGTAGCTCCTATGTGTAGTATGCAATGGAATTTAGTGAAAGACTACATGATAGGAAGAGCTGGTCCACTTCCAGACATCCTTGGGCACAATCCTGAGCCCCCATGATAGAGTTTGGAGACAATGTGATTCACGTCAGCTCTTATTTGAGCTTGAGTGTTTTAAGTTGTTTGATTATTTGTTCATGTGGAGGATTGACCTTGGCTAATGACCGGACACCATCCACCCACTCTCTCACTCCCTCTCCTCAACAGGGCAGATAGAGAAAATTAGATGAACAGCCTTATGGATTGAGATAAGGGAGATCCCTTACCAGTTACAGTCACTGGTAAAAAATGACTTGAATTGAGGAATTTAACCTAAATTGTTAAAAAAAAAAAAAAAAGTAATGTAAGACAGTGAGAAATAATGACAAAACTAAAACCACCTCACACAGACACAGACATACACTTTTCCCAGTCTCCATTTTACTTGTTAATTCATGACTCCTCCACCCTCCTGCCCCTGCTCCAAGCAATGCAAGGGAGTGGATATTGCAATCAGGTGACAGGAAGTTTATCTGCTGCTCCTTTCTTCTTACACTATTTTTTGCTGAAGCACAGGTTTCTTCCCATAGGGTACAATCCTTAAACTTCTCTAAGATGGGCCCTTCCCAAGAGCTGCAGTTCTGGAAGAACTGCTCCAGCATGGGTCCTCTAGAGGCCAGAGTTCCTACCAGAAAATCTCCTCCTGCATGGGCTCCTCTCCAAGGGCTACAGCTCTTGCTAAAATCTGCTCTTGCATGGGCTCTCCATAGGCTGCAGCTTCTCTCAGGGCATCTCCACCTGCTGTGCCTTGGCTTTCTCCACAGATTGCAGTGTGAGTTATTCTGATCCAGCATCAGCCTCAATGCAAGTGGCCAACTGTGTTGCCATGGTCTTTTCCAAAGGCTGCAGGCACACCTCTGCCCCAGTGCATGGAGCATTTTCTCCCCCTCCAGTGGAAATTCACCCAGCAATCCTGTTATAGGTGGGAATGTAGCACATGGCTCCCAAGGCAAGTGTTTGTTTGCTCCAGGTACTGTATCACACCATAGGCTATGGGATTTAATGGCATTAATTATCCTGGCTCTACAAACTTCAAAAATTGTATAGCCCCATATGCAAACTGAAAAATCAGTCTTGAATAAGATGTACTTTCTAAAGGAAAGATATGATCTGCAGTTAATACAGATGACCAGGTTTAGTTTAATAAAAGACAGAGATTGATCGAATATTGGCCAAAATTACCTACAATCATTTCATATATTACTTTTTCTTATTTAAAAAATATAATTTAATTTATGCATTTTCATAAAAAAAGTAATAAAGAAGTTTTAACAAAAAAAGAAAATTAAAATATAAAATATGCTGTGAAAAAGTCACCAGAAGTTATGTCATAAGGAATGGCAGATATTCAGAGAAAAAAGTACACCTAAAAGTTATCATTTCTCTGTCACAACCATCTTAGAACAGTAAACTAGAAGAAAAATAAAGATGTCAGAAGAATATAGATCTTACTTATTTTGAAACAAAACAAAAAAAAAATTTGTTCTTGAAATAAGGGAAGAGACCCTTGTTATCACCTCCTGCTACTCTCAGTGGCNCCCATATGCAAACTGAAAAATCAGTCTTGAATAAGATGTACTTTCTAAAGGAAATATATGATCTGCAGTTAATACAGATGGCCAGGTTTAGTTTAATAAAACTAAATCCATTTTCAGAAAAAAAAGTAATAAAGAAGTTTTAACAAAAAAGAAAATTAAAATATAAAATATGCTGTGAAAAAGTCACCAGAAGTTATGTCATAAGGAATGGCAGATATTCAGAGAAAAAAGTACACCTAAAAGTTATCATTTCTCTGTCACAACCATCTTAGAACAGTAAACTAGAAGAAAAATAAACATATCAGAAGAATATAGATCTTATTTATTTTGAAAAAATTTGTTCTTGAAATAAGGGAAGAGACCCTTGTTATCACCTCCTGCTACTCTCAGTGGCACAAAGGTAAGCAAAAGAAAGAACTGTGTAACTCTACACGAAGGGGACCTCCAGGGCAGTTCTGGGAGGTACAGCAGATCTGGCCTCACACTTAGTAATATCTGATCTATGTTTAGGTGACTGCAGTAGTTTCTGTGAAGAACACATTAAAAATCATGTAGCAAAACTCAGGAATACTAAGAAAGAGAAAATGCAAAAAGAAAAAATAGGTATTGATATTAAAAAAATTTCTGAAAATACAACTCCCAAACACTACTTCCAGTTTTGTGGTTTTTCATGCCTTCATAAAAATTCTCTAAACTAGGTGGAAATGGGGATACCTACAGTCCTGTACAGTAATAAAATACTTTTGTGGTCATGCTCCTGCTCTTAAGCTTTTCTGCTGAAAGCATTAGGAGAATAAGAGTCTTCCAAAAGCAGAGGCAAAAGTGCTGAAGGAGGAGCTGGTTTAGCTTGCTGGTAAGAAAAGCTGACCATAATGGATAAATCCAATTGACAGATCAAGGCAAGCTCTGTGAATGCTTTTCTTTCATTGCCTTTGCAAGCAAACTTACAACTAGGTCCCAAGGGCCTTTGATGGTACTGAGGAGCCTCTCCTGGGAACCCCAGAGGCCCAGGAGCCCCATTTCATCTAGGTCTGTGAGTCCATGCAGGAGACAGGCTATGGAATTACCAGCTTTCAGCTCCATCTGCATTGCAACTGTGCCTGAGCCAGGATTCTGCACTGATGGTCCTGACCCTGCATCTGAGCTTGGCCATCCTGGTGCTGTGTCTGACACTGGGTACCCTCTCTGGCACTATCCTGACTCCCACCCAGGGGAGGAGGCTTCACCTCGAGTCCTGTGTTCACTTTTGGGTCCTTCTCTACAAGAAAGACGTTGGGTACTGGAGCATGTCCAGAGAAAACAGCAAAGCTGGTGAAGGATCTGGAACACAAGACCTGTTGAGGAGCAGCTGAGGGAGCTGTTGGGCCATGCTGGCTGATAGACAATTTGCCTGAGGCTACTGTACTGTGTCTAAACTAAAGAAACCTCAACTGCTTCTCTGCTTCACAAAAAGTATGTATTGTGCCATGACCTTTGCATGCATCAGCCTTCCCCTAGCACAGAAACGTGGGGAAAAGTGAAAGCAGAAGTCAAAAGGACATAGAATGTATTTCAACTATTTTCCATTTTGGTATCTGTCTTTCAATAAAATCATAGTAAGTAAAAAAGAGCAGATTCCTGGCTTATCTGGGTCAACAAAATTATGTTAGATATTAAATGATCAGAAAGTTCTACACAATAAAAAGATAGGGACAAACTCTATTTAATAGTATATAGTTGCCTTCAACACTGTTTAAAATGTATGGCTAAAGCATATAAACCTGGTGAGAGCTAAAGAAGAATCTCACCTATAAAACCATCTGGGAGAAGACTATTTCAGGTTTGCTTTAATGACCTCTGTCTGTATCAACTATGAACTCTGCCTTGGCATTGCTATCCAATCTCTCTCTTCAAAAGCACACATATCTGAAATAAATTTAGGCTAGAATATAATGCACTGTCTTCCTGTCATGCACTTTATCTCCCATTAAGAAAGTAACATAATCATGAAGTATAAATTTTCAGCTACCTCAAAAAGTATGACAGCTGAGAGACAGAGAGGGAAAAAAGTATGATTATTGTTTCATTATTGCACAACAGAGTGCTGAAAATTGGGATTTAATCTCTGTATAGGTACCTCATTGTAATATTTGAGTATTTTAAAATCATACTTGTTGATAACATATCATCCTAAATAAATGTGTGCCCTGAGAGACAGAATCTTGTTTTAATTGCTCCAGCAGGTATTCAGATAAATTATTTTAAAGCAAATGAAATAATTTTAATTATTCCTTTTTAAATTGAAGTATCATTCTTCCATGAGAAGTTCCCATTCTTCCTTATCTACGCCCAACAAGATGGATAAAGAAAATCTATTGCATGAAAAAAGGGCATTTTATTCTTAAAGACAGCTAGAGAATAAACTTCTATCAATATTTATCATAGCATTGTCATAACACAAACCACAACCATATTGAAAAATTAACGACCAGCTTATACACCCTTTGGAATACAGATATCCCCCCTTCCTGTTTTTTTCAAAATAATTTCACTCAGCAGGGAAAAAAAACATCAAATGTAGTGAGCTAAAAACAGTGGAAACAAGAGTAGGTTGACCGAAGAGTAAGCTGCATTTTGTTTTAGTACAGAATCTTCATACATCTTTCACTCCCCATCAACTTTATAAACATTTCTGCAAGAAGTGAAATCACTGGAATTTTTCCTTCACTTCAGTGGGAAAAGGATGTTTTTGGTTGCATTCATATCAAGAATTAAGTAGAACACTTTACCTTTCAGGCAAATTGTTTCTCTGGGAGATGCCCTAATTAAGCAAATACTCCAATGAACTGGAACATTTAAATGGAGATGGGAGTACTTCATCCTTCATAGAGTATAAGAGTAACAGATGCAATACAGAAATAATGTCAAAGCAACTGTTTTGGTTTTGAGATTAATACAATAGCTTTATTTTATTCAAATATATTTTAATAGTTAATTTGTTCAGAACTGAATGCATACCTGAGAGAAACTTGCATGTTTTCCAGTGTCTGCTTGACTGTAAGACCATGCTACTTGCCCTCTCTTCTGTTTTGTGTTAACTGCCAAGAAGTTATGGATTACTTTTTTGAAGCTGTCTGTGCAAGAACTGTAATGAATTGTTCTTTTGCAAGGTCGTATATCAACTCAAAGATCTCCAGGTATAAAGACTGTTTAAATCTATCAATAATGTCCTAGGTTGCCTAAGAATCATGCCCTCTGTGCATTTTTACCCTCTGTCCTTTAACTTATGGGCTTTCATTATTGTCAAAAACCATAGGAAAACACATTTTGAAAAATCAGTCTTGATAACTCCTGTTGATAAAAAAAGATGAACAGGTCACAGAAGAAAAGCATGTGGAAACCTCAATTTTCATTATTGACTGCCACTATATCAGAAGATTCACTTCAAAGGGACCAAGAGCTTCTTTCCTGATAATAATATGTAAATGAGGAGGGTATTGAGGTTATGCACTGGTTTCACACAGTCAGATGTCATTTTACTTGGTCTCAGGAAGAGCAGACAGGTACAAGTTGTCCTTTTCATCTGTATACAGTCCTTGAGGATTAATAATTAAAGTGACTTTAGAGCTTGCCAATGGCTACTATTGTAGCTACAAGATTTTCCTTGTGATAGGCTTCATCAAGAATAAAAGTGCTAGATTTTATTATCACTTTCTTCTAGAGCTTCTCTGATTTGAGAAATAAACATAACCAAACAAGAAAGACCTCCAAAACTATATCAGAAAAGGGGAAATAAAAGTACTTTGAGAAATTACCAGTTTTCTTGCTTCAGTGGTGACTCAAGGAAGAAATTATAGAAAAATCATGGAATAAAGCCTTTCTATTTTCCCACATTAATGTTTACTACTCTGAAAGGAAAAAGGATGTCAAGACAAAAGTGGTTGTGGTAGGGAAGCAAACAGAACAAGTAGAATAGTTTGAAGGATGAAGGTAAGTATGTTTGAACTGCTGGATTTCTGATTTGAATGAGCAGCAAACTGTTATTCATATTGGGAGAAGTTGATTGTTATAATGTTTGTCCCATCCCTGGTGGCCTTTGTGCAGTACCCTCTTCTTTGTAAATTAAAAAAAATTTCTCTCTTTTGTTTCTCTCAAAAAGAATATGATTCACATGTTTTCTCATGGCTATGAATGGTGGATTAAAGAAGATAGAAAAGGGATGGGAGTATAACAGAAGAAAAGGCTTTTAGAATTGCTGCAAACCTCCTGGCTTTTGAGACTCCATAGAACTAAATGCTGTAACTGGACACAGTGTCTGGCCACAGGCATATGATCAGAAAATACCATTTCCATACATTAGGAGTCAAACCCCTGTGTGTTTCTGGTACTTATACATCTGTTGATTCACACCTGATATACTTCAATCCTAAACTGTCAGAATATAGCCTAGAAGCCAAGCTCTTCATGCCAGCCTGATATGCCAGCCCATAGTAACTGGCATGCACTGATTGTACTCCAGTAGCCCATCTTCTAGTTCTGTTTACAATGAAAGAAATCCTACTTATATCTTTTGAAGCTGTTTCTTGCTGTGAGCCTGGTAAGGGAGGTTGATTAGGAAATTAATTTCAAAAATGCATCTAAATCACTAAATCCTAACAAGTTAAAAACAAAAATGGGAGAATATAGTTAGTATTCTAACTTACGCTGCCTTACAACTAGTATTTCTCAGACTGGAGAACTGAACAGCTGCAGAACTGTCTGCATGTCTTCATGTAGTGAGTAGGGGTAGGATTTATTCCAGCTGAGCTTCCTATATCTAAATATATATAAATATATTTTCTCTTTGAACATTTGTATCCTGCTTGAAGTGCCTTTGTCTGGCCCAGTGAATACTATTTATTAGGAGAGCTGTGTATTTATGCTTAATAGTTAATACAGGTTGATACCCAGCTGCAAAATTATGTGGAACAAATACTGCTTCCTGAGACACCCAATAAGGGATTGATTACAAACATTTCAGGTTAACCTGAAAGGACATTTGACTTCAATTCATGCTTTGTTTTGAACAGCTGCTGTGTACTATTCTCCCTCTGTTATCACACATAGCACTAGCTAAATTTAAAAAAGTCTACTTCAGTATTTAATTAACTTTTTATTACAAAATTAGAATGACTCTTACCAGAAGCAATAGTAAAGACCTACAGTGCTTATTTACTTGGTCTGGTGACTTAACTAGCTTTGAGGGCAACTGCTACTTGAGCCCCAGGAGGCTCAGATTTCCAAGGACAAATCATCCCTCCTTCTGTGTTTTAGAGAACTTCATAGAATCTCTAACATACCTGATTTTATTTTTAACCCAATTGATTCAGTTAAATGTAAAAGATAGGGCATTTTTTCTCCCAGAGGGCTTTTTTGACACATGATCCTTTTATATATGTATTTCATTTAGTAGATTCTTCAGACCCTAACTGGGTATGCCATTAACCTTTTAAAGAGTGACAGAGCATTTTTTACATAATATGACAGAGAAAGTATTTATTTTGCATACTTATGATAAGGCTAACAGGGAGCTGTGTGACATGATACTTTTGGCAGCAGGACCATATTCCCATTTATGCTTTCCCTCACTACCACCCTTGTCAGTTCATTACTTTTTATATTGCATTGCTTTAGGGTAAAAACCAAAACAGAACAAAACACAAACAACCCTGCCCCCTATCAAACTGTGAAAAAACTATTTTTCTGCCTTTCTAAATTTTCAGAGACTGCTATCTGAAAAACAATTTGAAGTTTTTCTATGCATTTTTCTACCCTGTCTCCAAATCAAACAAGTTGGAATTTCTGCTATGATTTGTGCACTGTAATTCGGTTCTGAAAATAAAAAAAACAACTCTGTAGTAAAAACAAAATAAAAACCCTTTATCAAAATGAAGTGTATTAAATAAAAATATACTTTTTAAAATTAGAAATAAGAAAGAAGATAAAGTTTATAGAAACTGGATATGGAAATAGAGGGGTCTAGTCCCATGTACATAGAGTTGATATTCTCATCAGTTTATAAATATGAATAGTATAATAATAATGATATAGTCTACGACTTCATTAAAATCTGGTGATGTACTTAAATGAAAACATCACCTATACTTATGAGTATATTAATAAATATAAACTTACTTTTCAAAAGACACTCTTATTTCTATTAGCAGAGTAAAAATAACTGCTGAATGTGCTAGACATCATGAGCTCTCCACTCACTTATCTTTTGAGTGAATAAAGTGCTATTAATTGCATTTATATGCTTTATATGAAGTGCATCTGATACTTTTTACTGATAATTTGCTAGCCAATTTACATTATAATGAATAAAATACCAATGATCTTACATATAGTGGAGAACTAAAGTGGTCAATATACAAATATACCTACGGTCTGAGACATTGCATAATTCCACTGTAAGAGACACACATATTAAATAAAAACAGAATTAAATACATCAACATTCTAGGAAATCCAGTGTCGTTTGGTGTATTCCACACCACAAAAGGTTTACTTTTATTTGGCTTTATTTGATCATCTAAACTGGGGGGTCACCACATGACAAAATAACAAGCACTTTGAAAAATGGGCACACATTTTCAGGCAGTTGCATTATTCCATAGCATAGCTTGTTCTTTGTTATATAATTTTGTTGTGTAACTTGTAACACAAGTTTTATGATAAACTTAACATCTAAGTCAATGATTCAAAAGCATGCTTATAGTAGCCAAAATGGTGCAGCTTCAAGGCTGCTGTATAAGCTGCTGCTACATTAAAAATGGATGGTGTCATAAACTATTGGATGTCTTAGATAATATTTGCTATGTAAAGGAAAACACTGTTTAAACACCAATTGCCTGTGAAGAAAAGCAATGCTGTCTTGCTAAATGTCTGAATTCATTTTTGTTATGAACAGATGTTAACAGGAACAGTCATTATATTAAACTACATTAATTAAATATTGACAGAACAACCTTAGTAGATGAATTTATTAAAACAGCGTGGGGGCTGATTAGCAATTAGTAGACTGGTGTATTCATGATTATTTGCATGTGACAGCAAACAATCAGACAGTCGAGTGAATATTTTCCATGTTATAATCCATGTTATCCTTTCCTTCTATTTGAACCAGGAAATTTCCCACTGGATTAACAAACAGAGATAATGGCCCCCCCTCAATTCTTCACAAGTTTGTATTAATTCTTATGACATTCTGTTACCACTGATTCTGTTAACAACTTTCCCAACAAACAAAAGAACTTCAACTTGTAATGCAGTTACAAGTAACAGTCCTAGATTATATGTTGGCAAGAAATGAAAACAATATTTTGGAGAGCTTTTTTCCATCTACAAAGCAGGACTTTCTACCTAGAAAAGTTAGTCAAAGCAAACTAGTATTCCTTTATTACAGGAAGACACCATTCCTTTAGTCTAAGAAAATTACCATATCCATACAGATCTTTTTCTTTTTAATAACTTTAACCTTTCACCATAAGCTTGAGAAGTTTCTAAATGGTGCTGACTGTGATTCTAATCAAAATAATTTAATATTAGCTGTTGCATTGATTTAAAGGAGGTAGGTAGTCTTAGCTCATTATTTCTTTGAAATAAACTGTTTATTTAATTTATAATGTCTCTGGAAGGTGAATAATTATCTACTGTTAGTTTAAATTTATCTGTATTACTTCCAAATGTAATACATTAGATTATTACAGTTAGGTCATAGAAAAATACAGTATAAGCCTGTGACTATATTTTTAAGAAAAACTTTTAAATACCCTTCTTTATTGCTGTATTCATGCACATGCACAGTTAAGCTCACATCTTCATTATCTCCCACAAGTGCCTGTTCAACAACAATAAAAACAATAAATGCATACTGGCAATCTGCACCTAAAAGTGCCAATTCACAGTCTAGTGCTGTCTATTACAGTCTTCCTATGGTGGCTGATAAAGTCAAAAGAAAGATTGATGTGTATTATGCTAACAAGCTCCCCCTGCTACTCACTCACTCCCCCCAGTGCAACGGGGGAGTGAATTAGAAGGGTAATAGTGAAAAAAACTTTTCTGCTGAGATAAAAACAGTTTAATAGGGAAAAAAAAAACATTTTACACACAAGCAAAGCAAAACTAGGAATAAATTCATCATTTTCTATGGGCAGGCAGGTGTTCAGCTGTCCTCAGGAAAACAGGGCTCCATTATACATCATGGTTACTTGGGAAGACAAACATCTCCACTCCAAATATCGGCCCTTTCCTTCTTCTTTCCCAGCTTTATAGGCTGAGTGTGATGCCACATGCTCTGGAATATCCCTTGGGTCAGTAGTGGTCACCTGTCCCAGCTTTGTCCCTTCCCAACTCTTTCTGCACCCCCAGTCTCCTTACTGGTGGGGTGGGGTAAGAAGCACACAACGCCTTGACTCTGTGTAAGCCCTGCTCAGCAGTAAAGAAAACATCTCTGTTATCAACACTTGGCAACACAAATCCAAAACACAGCCCCACCCCAGCTACTATGAGGAAATTTAACTATTACCCCAGCCAAAAGTGCCAAAAAGCACTTATCATTTAATTAGAGAAACTTATCATTTAATTTCTTCTTGCAGAACTTCTGCTAGAGCACACTAAAACTTCTACTGAACTGAAATGCTGCGTCACAACTGGGCATAGCTAAGGGACTTGCTAAAATCTTGTGCTACTGCCAAAAACTGAAATGTTAATGCAGTTGCAGTGTTGTTAGTACAAAAAAAGCACTGTGGAGAAGCTCTATTCCCACACCCTATTATTAATTATTCAAAACAGCTACTTCAGGAGGATTTATGAGTCAGCGAAGACCAAATGTTTCACTGTACCCTATGCAGTAGTGCAGTGTGATAACAGTGGAGCTCTGAAACCATCAACCCATGCCAAGGCCTTGAACAAACCTTTCTTAATTTGAATAGATTTTCTGAATTATTTTTTTAAATTTTCCAACTGCTTAAATATGATGAGACGAATTTTCAGTGTCTAATCTTGATTAATTTTTTTTTGGAGGTAGCTGTTCTATGAAAAAAAAAACCAAGTCGGAAGGTTAGCCATGAAAAGATCTTTAAACATCATATTTAATATGTGTGTGTGTGTCTTCTTCTGGAAGTGATGATTTAATAAATTTCAATAAAGTATTTAATAGTTATACTAGATGATCCTAAGATTTAGATGATGACCACTGGTTGGAATCAAAACATTATCATAAGTTACAAGGACTTCAAAGTCTCATTTGAGATACAGAAATTCTGAAGAGTCAGTACCTAAAAACTGGCATGCCACACTTCGCAAGAATGAGGTTAAAAGAAATTTCTAATCTATTTCCAGATATCTACTTCAGGCTATAGGGCATATTCATCTACTTGGGATCTGCAAACCAGGCAACCTTTCAAGGAGAAGAGAAGAATCCAATGTTTTCTGATAAAATAAAGTCAAAGGAGATTTTCTTCTATAATAACATTTTTTAGACACACATTTAGACAGAAGCCATTTCACTGCAGGCTCTACCCTGCTAAATTAAATACAAATCTACTTTTCAACCCCCAACAGTACCTGCCTGCCTGCATTGGCACTTCCCTTATCCATGCCCTGCCCAATTAGAAGAGTTCAAGACGTACTGTCTCAGAGAGCAAGCTCAAGACTGAGCCTGTGATACCAGCAAAGCCATTTGGTCACTTTGAGAAGACAGAGACCTGGTTTCTATGCTGCAATGTCTTAACATTAATTAAATGGGAGGGGACTTGATTAAATCTAAATTATGCTTGAATCACAGAATAGATGTGCTTAAATGAAGTGAATATTAGAGATAAATTTTGCTTAGCCCTTTGAATGGCAGACCTATACAGAAATTTCTTTAAACTTGATGTGGTATATTTTTTCTGTAAGTCTTTATGGCAGAGCTTTTGTTCTCCTACATCAGAGCCAAGAATTTCATTTCCATCTCTGTTTGAAATTATCTTCTGAAAGTACTTACTTAATCTCTGAGATTAGATTCATACCTTTAGCAGGTCACAGAGCAACTATGAAAACTTCAGGCATAATAGAAAGTTAGCAAGATTTCCAGCAGTGGAGCTCTTGCACTTCCTAATTAAAGGCTTCCATGTCTATACGCCTCTAGAAGTCTTGACGTCCACTAGAGTAATGAGTGTCACATGAAAAAAAAATATTTGCTTCAGTCTTGTTTTGCTTTTAAATAACCGTGTAAAGGCCAGAAATTCTTTGTGTTTCTTTGAAATGATCTGTCATAGTGAAAGAAATTAATGTAAATTTGTAACTCAGCACCAGTAAATACAGATGTGTAATTTTAATAGTTTTGAGTAGCAGCGCAAACTTATTTAAGTCTACACAAGATTAGTCACTATTCTCCAGAGGAAACATTGTCTCACAGATGCATACCAAGGAAACAGATAGGAAGAGACATGATTTATTTTAAATTCTAGTTAAAAAAAACCATTGAATGCAGAGACTGGTCTGGTGAGTATTTATTTAGTTCCCCCATCAGAAAAAAAAGAAAATAATTTGATTTAGTAAGTGTTCAGTAATTATAATTTTAAGGTTCTTTAAATGAACAATTGTGTGGGTTTTTAGATAAACAACTGATTTTCAAAATTCTGATTTTTAATGGAACAGTAATATAGTTCCTTTCTTACATAAAATTTAAAATTATTAATACTGTAGAACAATATATGTAGATTCTAACTATGAATATGATCCAACTCTGTACAATTGAGCTTCATTTTTCATTTTATTATCTACTTTTAAGGAGGTAATTTAACTGTGTTCAGCTTTATACTGGTTCTACTTAGGCAAACCTCTGATTCACTTAAATAAGATTTTTGCTAAAGAGCTCTTGGGCTTATGAATTAGTAGAAAAATGTAAGCAAAGTTTGCAAATCTCTGGTTTGAAAGCTTTACATTGGGGTTTATATTTTGTTTTTTTCAGGGGGTTTTGTTTGTTTGTTTTGTTTAGTTGTGGTGTTTGTTTTATACAAAAGTTCCTAACTCATTAATATACAATAGAATGTAAATTATCTGTCAATCCAGAAGGTCAGGGCATAGACTGTGCCATGGGATACATGTTTGGAGAATTTCTTTTGATGTCATAGCTTCTCATCTTGAATTGGCACTGCGTAACACTTCACCATCAGTGTCAAAATCCATATCTGTAGAAACCACATCATCATGTTTTAGCAAGTACATACTCATAAGTTAAAGTGTGTAAACATACTCATAAGTTGAAATGTAAAATTATGTGGAAAATTAAAAAAAAGTCTGGCAGTGCTTAGGAATCCCCTCCTCATTTTTCCCTATTAAACTGTCTCTTACAACTTAACTAAGATTTTATTTCTAATGCATAATTGTAGAAAAGATTGGAAGAAAATTACTGTAAACTTCAGTTACATTCTGCAAGAGATTTTTATAGGGTAAAAAAATATCACTCATCCCACAAAGTCCATTTTCAGAAGCATGCACCAAACCCCACCATGAAAGAATCTATTAAGTGGTACTTTGGCATTTTCAGGCATGCTTTCCTCCATTGTAAAAGTCTTTTTTTCAATACAAATAAGTCTAACTATGAGTAGCCAGAGATAAATATTTGCTGCAGGTGCATAAGCCATCTGTGATGCACTCGTCTCATTCATGAATAGCTATTACCAAGTTCCACAGCCTGTGAAATAGGTAATGCAAAAGGGCCACTAATGCTGGGGAAGATTCTAGGAACTTAGCAGCTGATATATTAAATATTCTGTTGGAATAAATTTATAAGCTGTTCAGGAAAACTGTAGAAACAAAAGAAAGACAAGATTTAGAAAAGTAGAAAGCTGAAGTTGATACAGTAATATCTAGCTTGAGGTACTTTCAGCATGTTAAAACAGCTACTGGTGCTTATCTGGGGTATCAGTACATTTGCACAGCTGCACATTTGCAGTCTGGAATCTTATGACATCAAACTTCATTATACAAAAGATTTATATTGCTGTAATAATTAATTGAAGTGATATGCTAATTCCCATGTTTAAAGCATCTTAGATGTAATGAATATACAAAATAACTCTGTTCTTATTGCTTCTGCCAGTAAGACAGTAGCCATCTGAAATGAGAGTACAAATTAGAAGTAGACAAGCTCAAACATAAAATCTGAACATCTATTTTTTTTAATGAAATGTAGCAGAGTTCTAAACATGGCAGGCAACGTGTCGAAACCTGAAAAGGTCAGATGTCGAACATTGCAAAACCTGTATCTTCTAAAATTATAATTAATTTCAGTCTATGCCATCAAATGGAAACTGCAAGCTACTGTCAGAGTAAACTCATCAGAAGAATGTAGATATCTCAAGAAAGAGCCAGGCTGCCAAGAAAAACTTCCCCTCCCTAGAATTAAATTTAAGAAGAAAATATAGCTGTTTATATTTTAATAACACCAGCATATATATTTATAATCTGAAGTTACTGATTGCCCAGCATTAAATTTAATTTTGAATGGAAAGATTGCAAAAGCTATTTTTGCACTCCTTCAAAAATGTTTTGAAGAGTATCTTTTAAAAATGTAAAAAATATCTACATTCTCAATCATTCACCAAACAGTGATTTTGGTGGAAATTTTTGTTTGTAAAAATCTTAGTGCCCTACCTTTTCTTTAAAGCACTGTTCCTAGTGCAGCAATCACAATTTAGCTAATGACTGATTTCAGGTTGTTGGGGTTTGGGTGTTCCTCCCTTTTGTTTCTCTTCACCTGTGGAATTTTCTCCCCATCAGTTGCTAAGGGACCATAATGGCCGGGTACTTAAGGGGAACAAAAGAAGTGATTGAACTGAGGGAAGCAGGTATTGTGAAGCTGGGAGAGGCTTCTTCTCTCAGCAGGGTGGGGGTACCTTGGAGTTTGGGGCG
>VZTR01025605.1:14890-54821 GCA_013400775.1 Chaetops frenatus
GAGAGATAAAGTCTTCCATCAACCTCCTTTTCTCCAGACTAATCTACATGAGAATTTTGCCAAGAAGAATATTTAGCTTCTCATCCTTAAGCAACACATATAATTATAAAATAATATATANCAGTTGTGACAATGAATACTTGAGAGAAAACAACAAAAAGCAGGAGCCTAGACCAGGCTCTACATTAGCAACATCTACATAAAACATCTGATCTCTTCATAAGTCCACAGACACTTCCTTTCCCGGGAGAGGGAGCTGAACCTCTGGCTGGTACTCATAGAGAGAATAGATGAGCACACACAGTAGCTGAACAATGTCCTCATCACCTGGATACTCAAGGGAGAAAGAGATCTCACCAGCAGGAAAGATCAGCAGTGGAGTACCTCCTTCTCACCATTTAATTGGCAAGATAGATCACAGTTGATACCTTTTAAAATTATTAATTTCTATTAGTATTTTATAAATTTGTTTTTGTTTTACTGTATGACCCTTCCTTCCTACAAAATGTTGGGGTTTTTTGAATGGGTAAAAAAATATTTTCCCTCTGAGGAAAAAAACCAAACCAATACAATACAAAAACCAACCAACCAACCAAAAAACATTGAAAAAACAAAAAAAGCCAACAACAACAAAAAAATCCCAAAACCCAAACCAAGCAAACAACCACACATGTAGGCAAAAAAAAAAAAAGGCTAGTCTTTTTTCTTACTTTTTCTGCTGAGAACAGAGGCTTCTATTACTGAACTTTTTCCATTATAGACTCCCTGAAAGAGGCATTTTAGAATTGGAAAACTTCTGTTGGAATTGTCAAAAAGATTAGAATTTTAATTTTTTTTCCCATTATTTTGTCTAGCATTACCTTCAGGCTTTGGATCTTGTTAAGAATTTCTCTTCTAGTCTAAAGAACCCCTTGACATTTCATATTGTCTATTTGTATAAGAATTTATAAAGTAGGATGCCACTGCTCTTAAGCAGGAATACATCTATTTCACACACAAGATTAACTTCCAGGTTGGCAGGCTGAGGAGAGATTTTATGTTCATTTTAAACTCAAACTATACAGAAANTTGTATAAGAATTTATAAAGTAGGATGCCACTGCTCTTAAGCAGGAATACATCTATTTCACACACAAGATTAACTTCCAGGTTGGCAGGCTGAGGAGAGATTTTATGTTCATTTAAACTCAAACTATACAGAAAGCTGTTACAGAGTCAACCCTCAATAATTAGATGAGGGAGCTTGAGGTTGCCACTCAGATCTGTGTCCTGTTCCACATTAATTTGCTGCTGTCATAATGGTGGACTTGAGATTTTCCCACTTCCAGCAGCTTGTTCCTGTTTTCTCACTGCTATTTGTCATTCTTTCAGTATTATCAGTACCACTTTTTGTGGTGGTAATTAGGAACATTTTAGCAACCTTTGTTAAAAAAAACCAAAACCAACAACAAACCCAGAGATTAACACAAATATAAAATGAGTACTTGGGAACAGGTATAAATCTCATTAACTAAGCCAACTTGCAAAAGCACTAATGTA
The DNA here is from genome assembly GCA_013400775.1 of Chaetops frenatus. Taxonomy (NCBI): domain Eukaryota; kingdom Metazoa; phylum Chordata; class Aves; order Passeriformes; family Picathartidae; genus Chaetops; species Chaetops frenatus. The sequence continues at coordinate 16,429 of VZTR01025605.1, forward strand.
TTGGGTGACATCCTAAGATGTAGACTCATGTTCGAGCAGCACTGAAGATTTCAGCATCGCATTGTCACCTCAAGTCTTCCAATTTTCCGGTGATACATATGTAGTATTGAAGGTGCAAAAAGAAAAAAAAATCGTATTATTGCAGGTTGCACATTGTCCTATAGTGGCGGGTTGATGTGGGCTGCACTTTCTTCAGTGTGCTTCCCCCAAAGTGGCATCATCTTGTCTGTGGTAGCTCTGCTGGTCTTGGCTGGTCTTGTCGCTGGCACCAGAGAGCCCTGGTCTGTCTTCACGGAGGACACCCCTGCAGCCCCTTCTCTGCCAACATTTTGTCACCAACAGATAATACAGTTACCCATAAGCTAGTGGGACCAAAAAAACCCCAAAAAACAAAAACAAACCCAAAACTAAAAAGGAGTAAAAGAAAAGACAAATGGGTGAAAAATTGGTTGGAAGGGATTTTCTTTGTTATTGCAAATTGATACTTAGCACTATACTGTCAAAAATAGTTAAAATAGTGAATTGAGTGTAAAGATCTGATAGGTCCAGAGGTTTGGAGTTATTTCACGTATTTTTTCATTCCATCTTGTTAGTAATGCCATTTCTTTTGTCTCTTGTGTAGTGTTAATACACCATTGATTCCTCATAAAAAGCATTCCTTTCCTCATTACAAGCTTTAATGGGCTTGAGGCAGAACTGTGTTCCCTCTCCCATGTAATTCTGGCTTGTATTAGCTGGTGGGTATGGGTCCCAGAGAGCCACTGCACGGTCTGTGCTCTAACAGTCGTCAACAACTCATCAGCAAGAACAGTAAATTTGGCTTTTGCAAGTAAATTCTGCCTCCTGACTGCCATAGGCACTGTTATTTTAATGCAATCACAAGACCAGAAGGATTAGGATTAGGACAGTTTCTCTGGACCTTGTAAGATAAGTTGCATATTAATTATTTACAGTAGTATAGAATTAACCTCTTTCACTTACTAAACTCCAGATATAGTAACTCTTCAAACCCCTTGGGGAAAGTTGAAGACTTTACCTAAGAGAAAAGGCCTTATGAAGGCCATCCTGGATAGGGCTTTGAGCAGCCAGGCCCAGTGGTCATATCATTGTCCATGGCAGGGGTGTTGGAACTAAATGATCTTTAAGGTCCCTTCCAACCCAAATCCTTCTATGACTATATGATTCAATGACAGCAGGAAAGTGGCCATTACCTACAGTTCTGATTTTTTTTTCTCTCATTTTCTTTAAATATAAGCCTTAGCTCTGCAAAAACATCTTCCTCTTACTTTTAATGTGTATTGCATTTCCAATTCCTTTTACCATAAAAATATATTTTGCATTACACAGCTCTTCTTTTCACCTTTATGGATCAATTAGGTTATGCCTCTTCTGTATTCCCAGACAAGTGCCAGTGAAGCAATTTCCAAGCAAACACAGTAGTTAAGAGTGCTTGGCATTTTCCCCAAGTATTGCTAAAAAGATAGATACAGAGGACCTTAAGAGAGATTAAGCTGGGTTAAAGCTAATCTGCCTACAATGAAATATTTTGAAGATAATGAGGAGGGGAAACTGGTGTTAGAAATTTACTGTTGATTACCCTAGTGATGAGTTAAGTAAAAAAGAATACAAGGACTTCCTGTACTGTAAAACAAATCAAGTAATCAGAAAAATCCCAGAGGTGAAAAAAAGATAATAAATTATTCCAATCTAGTTCAGTATTTTCTAGGACCAACAGAAAAGAGGCTTCAGCCTGGCCAATATTAACATTTGAACTGCAAGAGATGGCCAATTTAATACACTTAAGATAATTTATTAGAGCTGTATGGAATTTTTCAGTGAAATTTCTGAAATATCTCTATTGCCCAAACTGTAGTTCCATTCCAATGATTATTTAATTATCCATACATAAAGTAACAAGCTAGTATAAATGAAGAGAGGATACTTACCCCCACAGCTAGTAAAAATCTGCTATGGTATTCACTGGGCTGTGGAAGAAAAAAGGAAAAAATGTCTTTAACTTTTATTTCTCACACTGTAGATAAATAATCAGATCCTTTGATTACTGGAAATGTCAAGGTGAGTTTCTCTTTCACCATAAAATTCAGACTGCACTGAAAGAGTTTCATGAATTTACATTTCTTAATGGAAGCTTTTGTCACTGTGTAACTGATAGCGTATTTTAGTTCAGAGCATTAAGCAAGAACACGTGACTTGCAGCATCAAGGACTGTTCATAAAGAATGCATCAGTTGTTTGTGGAATACCTCAGCATTTACAGCACCAGCTTGGGTTTTGTATTCCTACTCTACTTCATATATTCTCAGCACTGAGTTTCTCAGAAAAGCTCTTAAGAAGTATTTATGTGCCTGACTCCTAAATCCAACCTTTCTGGATCCATTTACTATACTATTCAGAGCTTCTCAGGGCAACTTCAAGAGCAAAGTAACCTTATGTTTTAACTTGTCAGTGCCAGAGTGCCCTCCAGCCTAGTCTGAGTTAATTCTCTCTGGAGGGTCTCACTTAGCTGGTACCCCTGAGAGCATGTTCCCTATAACCCAATCCCTCCAGATTTATTGGAGATTAACAATACTCACCAGACTTTCAGAAATTATGTAGTAATAAATGTTTTCAACTCATTCATTTCTCAGTGGGTACTAGTGATCTGTACCTCCCATATTGGGCAGGTGGATTTATCTCCAATATAGAAAACTAAATAAAAGAAGAGAACCAGTGTAAAAAGACTTCTTTCAGATCAGCTTCAGAGCATCAGCGGGGTAGAAACATCCTGAATGCAATCACAGGGAGCATGGAGCAGGCTGGGTTTGACAAGAGTTGTGACAGCTGTTGCAAGTCAGGGGTTTGGAGGGATTGCATCAGGTGGATTGTCCTCAGTTTTGGGGGTATTGTAAGACTGCTCAGGGGAAAGCGTGGCCTGGAACGATTATGCCTAATGCTAAGCCAGAGAAATCCTCTCTTCACGCCACTGCACTGGAGTGTCCTTAGGGGCTGCATTAAGAACTGACTGTGCCTGGGTAATTTATAGATGTAGTTTGGTGTGACCTTAATACCAACAGAGAACTAGAATATGCAATCTAATTTAATTTTGAGTCTTGTACAGACTTTGCTGTAGACAAAGAAGTGCAGTATTTAGCTGGCAAATGAGGCCTAAACCTGTGGAAAATCAAGTCACTGAATTTCTTAATGACATTTTCCACTTCCCCAGCGACCTTTATCTGATGGTCTAAAAGCCCTTTACAAAAACATAACATTTCTTACAACCAAAATTAGTTGGAAGATTATGTTATTTTGATTCTTTCCCCATGGAAAATGTTGGCTTCTCTCTGAAAAATTAAAAGCTCAAAAACCTCCTGGCTGAAAAGTTTTGACTTGAAACAAAAACTCTAAGTTCAAAGACATTTCTGCAGATTTTTGTTAAGTCATATCTGCAATCCCTCATTCTCCAGTTCTCTTGTGTGAACTGTGCTTGGTGTTGAAACTGTATCTTCTGTTGTGCTCCAGGTTATCCACTTCCTCAGAATAAAGCTCTAGGAGGCTCTTGGCCATCTCTGACTATGCTGCATAAGAACAGAAGTGATAAATCATGTGTGAAGCCACTATTTCATACTCAGAACCACTTTTCACTTTCACATCAGCACAGCTTCCAGATAGTTATTTAAGTTACTAGAAAAATTTCTTATATGATTGGATACCAGTGGTAGTAGTCACCAGGATTATAGTGACTCACCCGAAACACCTCCAGAGCATCCTTGAGAAAAGTGAGGTAGTTTTATAAAACACGCTATGTATGTTTCTTGGCTGATTATTATAGCACTTAATCCTTTGGCTCTGAGGGAATGAGCTGCAATGACTGCCATGAACTACCTTTTTATGTGACAAAGGTCTGCCAGCCCAATCTCTCACCTTTACCACTTTGCCACTTACGGATGTATAGCCTGGCTTATGCCTGGCCCATGGGATTTTTGTCCAATATCACTGCAACTCAGTGGTGAAAAGAGAAATAGCCTCACTACATTTACCAGATACTCACATTCCACCATGCACATTTTAAGATTGCGTGTGTGTTTAGTGTAATCAAATGAAATACAACAATTTTAAAAGTAACAATGCAGAATTGTAAAATACTGATGAATATAGTGTAGAATAGAACTGAATGGGACTCGTCAGTCAGAAGGAACATACAACAATCATCTAGTCCAACTGACTGACCAATTCAGGGCTGACCAAAAGTTAAAATATTTTATTAAAGGTATTTTCCAAATGCCTCTTAAACACTTGACTTGGGGCACTGACCACATCTCTAGGAATCCTGTTCCAGTGTCTGACTACCCTCTCGGTAAAGAAATGCTTCCTAATGCTCCATCTGAACCTCTCTTAATGCAGCTTCAAAACATTCTCATGTATCATTGGATGTCAAGGAGAAAGGATCAGCTCCTCCTCTCCACTTCCCCTCCTCAGAAAGGTGTAGAGAGAAAGGAGGTTACCCTCAGCCTCCTCTTCTCCAAACTAGACAACCCCAAAGTTTTCAGCTGCTCCTGACAGAACATTCCTTCCAGTCCCTTTCACTCACCTTGTTTGCCCTCCTCTGGACACATTCAAGGACCTTCACATACTTCTTATATTGTGGGACCCAGAACTTCACACAGTACTCAAACTGTGTGCTCTGACATTATCAGAATTATCTAGTATCTTAAAAAACAAAACAAACAAACAAACAAACCAGCAAAAAAAATTAAGGAATCAGTACAAATGTTATTCAAAGACCACAAAGAGGCTGATGAAAGGTATTGGAAGAACGCACATAACTGAAGAGATGACATAACACAGTAGAAAGTACAGCAATCTGCTAGGAATAGCAAAGATGTGAAATTAAAGAAAAATTGCTGAAGACGTTAAAATAAATACCAAAGGGATTTTTTTCCTTCAATAACATATTGAACAAGAGGTCATTGTAAGAATTCCAAGAGCCAGCCTGGGTAATTCACAGACTGAAGACACAGACATAACTAAGGCATAATCAAATGAATTCTTTGCCTCTGTGTTCACACATAAGGTTTTGGGATGGCTGTCAGAAACAGACATGAATTTCCCAGGAGAGGAAGAAAAAATATCGAAGGAGGTAACACTCAGCCAGAACAGGTGATCAAGGAATTAGAACATCTGAAGCATAACAGATCTCCAAGACCTAGAAGTATCCCCTAGACATTTCTAAAGAGAGTTGCAAAATAATGGGAGAAACATTTCCAGATGGAGATGAAACATTTTTGAAAACGGACAACATGACTACACTATACGAACAAATACAATTTGGACTAAATAAGAACAAAACCTGCTTCATTCTGCTCCAGTGAGTGTAGAAAGTGCAATCACAGCTAAATCAGCATGGTATTCCCACAGCATAAAGTCTGTGAAACCACTGTGGAAAGGAATTTACTCACTCAGAATACAAAAGCCATTTGAATTTTTTTAGAGGTTTTCTTACTTCTTTGTGTTTAGGAGGAGTTACACATTCTAAGTCAGTAAGACTTACTGAGCAGAGAATTCAATGGACCAAAGGGAAATTTCTTCACTTGCACTAGTTTCTTACTTCTCAGTAAATCTTTTGTTCAAACATGAAGGCAGAGAGTGTTAATCAGACTGTGCTTTAGCTGTATCTATCTCTTCAATCAGTAAATTGCATCTTAGCTTGCTGCTGTGTCTGAAATAGTCTGCCTTATAGTCAGTGAAAAAAAAAAAACCCCAAAAAACAGGCATTTCTAGGGCTTGAGCCCAGTCAGCCTGGAGCAGACAGCTAAAATTGCCCAGCTGGAGCACACCTGATGAGTGTGTCTAGTTCTCTCATTTTTCACTGCATAAATTTGAAAATAGTAGCTCAAATGTACATATTCACATTATAGATGTCAGAAGGTGGGTAAGAATTCCTGCTGAAAAAAATTTGAAGCTATAAAGTGTTTCATGGGCAGATGTTAATTCAGCCAAAAGCTATCTCTTTATTCTTATATCTTGCTGATGTAGTTCCTCACCCTATTCTATCTAGGCTGTGAAAAATCAAAATTTCATACTTAAAAATGATACTAGCATGTAAGAAAATATTATTCTAGGGAAGCAACTTCTCATCACAGATCAGAATTGCTAGAAGTGAAATCAGTGACAGTGTCTATTCCAGCCACTTTGTTCCTATCTGGTAACACGTTTGGGTGCTGGTCATTATTATCTATGGTACTAAATTTTATAACATTCTCTGGTATGAGTTTGGTCTTCTCCATCTAGCAGCTTTTTGAAACAATTCACAATTGATTTGCCTGCAATGTCTACGAATGTCCCTGAACTTGTGAGTACAGATAGTCAGAAAAATCAGACTACAGGCTACATTATGGAAAATTAAATAAACAGTGACAATATTATTTCATTTGGATAGAGGCATTGGTGCAGACTATGCTTGGTTCTCATTTTACTCTAACCAGCTTGAGCAGTGTCTTTGGAATGCAACAATGAGAACATCCCCTTTTGTTATGCAGCACAAGCTGGCATCTGCTGTGCTTACAAACTCCAGAAGGGTCACTGCTATTGGGTCACTCCAAAGGGCATATTCAATGACAAGAACAAAGGCAAAATCCAGATTATAGTGGACAAAGTTGGGAGAGTGAAGACAAAGCAGTGGGAGTCAGCAGCCAGTGTCTCTTTTTTTGCCCCCCTCCTGCAGTTTCCTTTCTTATGTTTTCTGAGCTGTGCATTCAACCTGATGCCTTTTCACTTCAGCCACTCTATTAAAAGTTTCTCCATTCTTCATCTTCTGTATGGAAGTGAGTGGAAAAGGATTTCCATGCTCTATAGCTCACACTGCATCACTTCTGTGTGTGCCCCAAACAAAGATCAATGTACCATGGAATCTGCATAATTATGTCCTCTTTGACAGTAGGTTAGGGAGACAAGGAGAGCTTTCCTTGTCTCAGAGGAGCAGCTTGAGTGCAGCACACCACAAGCTTGGAAAAAACTGCAGGTTGTGTATGTATTTTTCATGTACACACAATAAAATATGCAAATTAGATTTTACCTGATGTGCCACCAAAGGAAAGAGAAAAAGCTTCAGAGAAAAACAAAAAAATCTGACACATTTTTCATAAGATCATATACTCCCATTCTCTGCTGTTTCAAAAATTTAAGAAAACAAAACTCTAGTTTTGACTTTTGTGAAAGCTGTTACCTTTCTTTCCTGCATTTAAAACTCTCTAGCAGATTCCCAATTAGAAGGGAAGGGGAACAGACATATACAAGAAGCTATTGTTTTTCTTCAATATCTCTTTTCAAAAATAGAGATAAAGGAAGGATTTCACTCTAAACTGTCACAACAAAGTGCTACAGAAAGCTCAGAAACAGGATATCCATATTAATAGGCAGGGTACTATAGCCAAGAAGTACATCACCATAGAATCCTTTAAGTATAATTTCCATGTTGTTGCTAGCATTTACCTCCAAAATAAATAATAATTTTAAAAAGTAGGTATGTTGAATTGCATTCAAACAGAAGCCTAAGTACAGTTAATCTTGTAAGACAGAAAAATGATGGAATAAATGAGTGTTTAAAATGCTCAGATTCTTTCAAGATAGTTGTTCAAGTACTTGCAGTGTCAATTCATCCATTATCCTTATCAAATACAGATGAGTTTCATGTAGCATGGGACTACAGAACTCTGACATGAAACCCCAACAGCTCATGGCTTCTCTTCATGAATTCTGGGGACACAAGGGGATTTTTCAGAAGCAAAGGATTTTCAGTTCGCTAAAATTTGCTATCCTACCCATCTTCTCTCGTAGACTGGATATCATTTCCCATTTAGTTAGGAATCAGTCTTCATCTTTTGCGTATGGAGACAAGTTTTGTGGATTCTACAACGGCAGACAGTGAAAATGAAATGTAACTGAAAGCCTGCATCCTCATCCTTTTGCCTCCATCTCTCCTTGTGAAGCAAAAGTATCCAATCCTGACCTAAGTCAATAGCAAAAGCCCTTGCTGACATCACAGGGGTGTGGTTTTGCCCTTTGAAAATATGAAAGTGCATGAAAGTCACTTTACGTTTCTACTATTTAACTCTTGTTATATAAAAACAGATACTAATAAATATTTCTTAGCATTGACTTGAAGAATAATTTCATACCACCTTTTCCAGGCTTTAGTTGGTAGCACTTGAGTGCTGATTTTTTTTTTTTTTCTTTTCCACTGTTGCAGCTATTCACGATTTTGAGTACTGGAAATCAAAGAGGAAATGTTTCTGGTAAATGTAATAAATAAAGGTAATGGTGCAAAGCTGTGAGAGGGTGCTAACATTAGTCTTGAGGAATGCGCACCAGCAAAAAAACACTTGAAAAATCAATAGAAAGGTCTCACCTTTCTTCAGACATCTAAGTGAGCAATATTTTGAAGGGAAAGAACATAATTTGGAAAAGTCACTGTGAGGATCCTGTGGCTCTTTCACGTGGGGATATAAAATAACACACCTTATTCTGAGCAAATTTTTCAAAATGCAAAGGCCTTTTCCTGTTTGCTGCTTGCAGAGACATGCTGAAGCACTTACAGCAAATGTCTGATGGATTTTGCAGTCAGAGTTTGCCATCAGTTTGTATATTTTTAGCAAAGTACACTGGTGATAGCAAAAAGTGCATGAACTATTACACAGAAATTTGTTGCTCTCTGCAAGTATCTCTGCTGACTATTGCCTCACAATATTTTTTGGGGGGTTTTGGTCTGGTTTTAATTGTAATAACAATAATGTGAGAAGTTTACACAGCAATTTAGCCTACATAATAAACAATTTTATCTGGGTTTTTTTGTCATTTTGGTTGTAATTGATTTTTCTTTGTCCCCCAAACTTACACATTTGTTAAAACATATTTGTGAGACTGGGACTGATGTTACACCACCGAGCAAACAGGTGAAGTGAGACAACTATATGAATCTTAACTTCAGTGGGAAATTATTATGCAAAATATTTTATAAATGCAAGTTCAGAATATCTCAATTTTGAACTTTTAGCCATTTATGGTAGAAAAAAATTTTTAAAGATTTTAGGCATCTGATTTCCTAAGAAATCAAATGGAATGGAAAGATTGGAGTTGAAATACATTTAAGTATTTGTGCAGAAGATTTTAAGAAAAATCAGTGAGCAAGAGGACCATAGAAAAATCAGTAAAAATATTTTTACAATGCTTTATGTCCCAGTTAATTTGTCTTGTTTGTTCCATCTTCTGTTTTTTTTTCCCTTTTCTTTCATAATGTATCTTCAATATCTTCTGTCAAACTATTCAATAAGGATCCTACCAAATACACTCCTGTAGGATTTGAAGAGACACAATCTTTAAATTATTTTCTCTCACATAATTCTATTGTGGGAGAAAGATATATTTTGCATTTCACAAATGGAAAACCAGAGCACTGAGAATCTAATGATATTGTGGAAGGAGTGGGAGCTTCAGACAAGCCGTTACCTTAGCCTGGAATTTTGGCAACAGTTTAAATTTAAATAATCACTCTAGCCTAAAAGTTCTTGTGATGGCTAGTAAGGATTATGAATTCTTATTAAACAGTCAAGAAATAACAGATGAAAGAAATATTGATCAGAATTACTCACTGCACAGTTTAAAACTAAAGGAACTACTAGTTGATTACAGCAGAACATAAAACAGTGCACAGTATTGAGGTACCTATATTAAAGCCAGCAAAAGAAATAGTATTGATTAGGAGCCAAATGTAACTTACCACCAAACCACAATAATGTTCACAGAGCCCTTTCACTTAAACCCTGGGTGGTAACCACAAAGCAGGCATCCCTACCCACAGGAGAAACTCCACACATTTCCAAGGAAGGTGGAGAAGATTTCTGCTTTGTGGAAGTTTGGTGTCGCTTGTATAGCCATGAAGTGAGGTGTCTTTTGGTCAGAAATCCATCTTATCTTTCCAGATTTCCCTTCAGATTATGCTTATCAGCAGTTGGGAGATGCCAGACCGGTGTTAACCCCACAGCACCAAAACAACTCACTACAAGACAGCTTATCCTGTTGGAGTTATGTCACCAGTTAGCAAGCAAAAAATAAGCTCTTGGTGGGGTCTCAGATGCCCTGTTACAAATTAATAGACCAAAACCATAATTCAGGCATCCAACATAAAATACACATGCAATTTAGAAATCATCATCCCCAAGTCATTATTCTTAAGACTCCCACTCAGAGTATCTTAGGAATTCCCATATTTAAGTGATTCTTTAGTTTGTGACCTTTAAAAAAATCTTCCTAGGCAACTGAAGCTGAATTGTACTTTAGGCACTCAAACTCTAACATTTTTGATCAACATAGCATCTAGACATTAAATAAAGCTATTTAGAGGAACCAGCCATTCTTTCCCTTAAATTCCATGGGGAATTTTATCTTACAGATGCTCTAGGAGCTAGACAAATGTGCATATTAAGCTTCTAGCACAAAGGACAGAACTTGAAAGTAAACATAGCTGGAAGACCAGAGATTATTTTAACACTGATATGGTCAGTTTTGTGATTGGGTTTGTTTGGTTTTTTTCAGAGCTGGCTGTCAGATCTTGTTTTCTGACTTTATTATTTCTTCTAGTAAGGGAAGAAACAAATACAAATAATGAAGTGTTCAGTTAGGCTCATGAAGTTTAAGCACTTATATTTGCCAGACCTTCTGTCAGTTAGAACAAGGTACATCTCAATATATTTCCAGTTAATTTTTTTTAACTGCTGTTTTAATTAACTCAGAATAATTTTTATTACTTTAAAGGAATATGTCATCAGGTAGAAATGAATGGTGGGAGTAGAAAAACAACATAATAGTGGAAAATCAATGGGATTTCAGATGGCTTTTTCCTGAGTGAGGTGGCATCTATGCATTATTTTCCCAATTTTTTTCCCCTCTCTCTCTTTCTTAGATGATCCTAAAGTCCCACATGCTGCTACACATTAATTCCCACTTTGACAATTATGCCTTCAGAATATGAACATGCTATTTTTGAGAAATTAATTGGTTTTTTCCTAGCAATATTAATTTACAATTACATAGACAATAATAATGTTTCTTAAATTCTTCCGTGCTTTACATATTTTAACCACCTTTCAGAGTTAGTTAGCCTGCACACTTATACCTCATAAAATCTGAATCAGAGCTAGACTATGCACCTGCTTTTGCTCTACGGAAATTTGGAGTTTTTCTTCTGTTTTCCACAAGAAAACAGTTTGAGGCTTAGCTGAGGATAAAAGAAATCATTCTTTAGCCAGTACATCTCAACCAGTCCATAATAATAACCTATTGGGGTGAGAAAAGTTCAAGCCAAAAGCTGTTGATTTCCCTAGAGCCAATCAAAATGATAGATGCAGTGGTGGAAGATCTCAGCTGACTGGGTTTAGTCCTCTCATCACTAGCTGCAGATGGCATGCAATTTAGGGATGCCCATTTGGTAAAATTTACCAGTTTCTCTTGAGATCACACATACGGGTTTGCATTTAAAAACCAATTGTATCAGGAATAGCATTTTAAACAACAGATGTAAGTATTGACAGTGAAAGAATGCCCAAAAAGCAGAATATATCCACAACAGAGAATGGAAAGGACTTGTGTTACACTTTACAGAACTCCATTTGATATTTTAACTTTAAAAAAAAGGTCAGAAAATGACCATTAAAATAGAACACTTGACAAACTTCGTAAATTAGATACAAGCTTTTATCTTTACTGTTTATGGCCCTTGAGCATTTGACAAAATTTTTTATTCCAACTGAATATTTCAAAACCACAATCTCCAATCTTCACGTAGCAAAGAACTGGATTCAAAAGAGTTGAGTTGGGCTGATGTCTCTGCTTGCTTTAAATTCTATATTTAGCTGAAAGGAAACATGCAAACAGATTGTTTACTGTAATCTTTCCTTAATTCAGAGCAGATTTTTTTCTAGTGTTTAGCCTTTGACCAAATGACTGGTGCAGAATTTCAGTCAGTTTTATGACTAAAATAAAATAAAATGCATTAATAATTAATCCTGCAAAGTTAACTTATCAGTAAAACAGCTATCAAGGTAAATCATAATATTGAACTAAGACAGTTAAAGAAACAATTATGTCCACTGTCAACATTTAAAAAAAAATCTTAATGTATTTAGTACAGCATCGAAATCACTTTTGCAAATAATCTGATTTCCTTTTCTCTGGTTAAGTGTAATTATTGACATTTGCCTGATGAGAAGCAGCAGTGTCTTCAACATTAAGTCTCTCCACTCTACAAATGAGAAGATAACATAACTAAGAGGTTAGGTTTGAATATGTATCTTTCACAGTGATTAGTCCTTCATTGTATGTATTCTTCATTGTATGTATTCAGTCCTACATCTGTAGGCATTCTTTTTCTGAGTATCCTGATTTAAATAACATGGGCTACAAGACGACATGTTAATTATGACATCAGAAAGCAATATTCACCAGTGACATATCTTTAAAAAACTGTAGGATTTCGTTTGGTTTTATTTGTGAGGTAGAAAGATGTGAAATGAATGTTCTACAGATTCAGTGAATGTGAAATTGGTTTTTACAAAGGAGAAAACAAAATTATCTCAGTGATGAAATATTTATAACACCATTATGAAAGGAAAGCCATGAACATGCAGCAATAGGACCTTTAATATTCTATAATGTGTAGGCAAATCATTTGCTGTCATCCACTTCTGCTATGTTGTTATGTATATTTCTACCTAAAGCATTTTCACCTTAACCTATTGCATTGACAAACTGCTAACAACTTTTGAGCATGCTAAATCCTGCAAGTAGTCTTCCTCTGTCTAGGCAAAGACAAAAGCACTTCTCTGGCAAAAAAAAAAAAAAAAAAGGAGAAATGTGACATTAAAAAATACCATTTATGACTTTAACTGTTTTTGTTAGATCAAAGAAAAAAGAAGTGTTAGAAGAGATTTTGGCTCAAGTATCAAAAACATATGGGCTTCTTAATCTAATACAAACCAGATTCTAAGGACTTTTACAGATACTATAATATAATCTGTACAATCAAGTTAAAAAAATAATATTTTGAGAGAACAATAAAATTAACCTTTGATTTCAGTCCACTTCTTCTGTTGTCACTACATAAATAAATAAATAAATAAATAAATAAATAAGATTTGGTCATACTATGGTGTTCTTGTTCTCTTTTTTTCCTTCAGGTTTGTTTTTCTTTTTCTCCCCTTTGTTAAATACTTTTGGCCAGGTATGCAGCTGGCAAGGACTGAAGGAGACAACACAGCCAGTCTCCAGTGCCTGAGGCTGGGTCACTTAACATTAACTGGCTCTCAGACTGAAATAAAACCAAGTGTGTAAGGCTGTGCATAAGTCAGGGATAAGAAGGACAATTAGTGACACACTTTACAGTTAGTTAAAACTGTTAATAAATAAAGATTGCACATTTGAATTTACACAAAAACCATAGCATTTTATGAATCCTAGAACTTTGTAATACAGACAGCCTCATAATGATTAATCTATACTCTCATTGCTTTTTTTATAAACTGTGTAGCATCTTTTGAAAAATATGAAAAGAAGTGATGTGCCAGTGAACTTCTGAGCCTTTTGTTAATGAAGAATGATATAATCAAAGGAAACAAACTCCTTGTCTTGAAGGCACCAAGCAGTCTGGGAGTAACTCATAGGTCACAACAAATGGAGCATACCACAGACAAGGAGCAAGGATTCCTAGGCTTTAGAATCTTGCTAAAAATGCCTTTTAAGACCTGTTAGAAATATATTCAGCTATGTCCTGAAATACATAATTTCCATGTCAGAAAGGGAGGTCACTTGCAAATCGATATTGGAGGGAGACCTTGAAGGATAATTGAAGGAGCTGAAGGGAAAGGAATCAGAACAGTGACAGCCTCTGTAAGCATCCCTCACTATCTCAAGGTCAACATGAAAAATAAAGTTGGCTGTCTATATCTAGGATGTTTTTGGTGCACAGCTTGTGAAGGGGATACCTTGAGCTTTTATTTGCTAAAAGAACTGGGATTACCAGTAGGATTATGCACTACAGTGGTACCACTGACTTCAGCTGAGGTTTTGTTCTACACTCTCAACTGGCCATATCCAAACAAGAACCTAAGTTCTTAAAGTGGCATGTCAACAAAGTTTAGATACTAAAAATGTAATCACAGTCCAGGTTGTATCTGATCTCAGAGGTGACCCAACATCCGTAGATACTCCACTGTTAGGTGATCAGGTCTCCTATTTGTCTAGGGACAGGTTCATCCTGCCTACATCAACGTGAAAATTAGGCACCTAATCACCTTAGTTATCCTCTTTAAAAATTGGTAACATATAGATACCCACAGGAAGAAAGTCAGAATCCTAAGCCTTAGATTCTCTGTGCTAAAACAGATCAGTTTTAATGTGTCTGGATAATTCATCACACCTCAGAGCTTGTATTCAGATGTCCTATTATGTTCCAAAAAATTATTCAATTCAGAAGCTTTCTACAGAGCATGTGTAACACATCCCATTTGGACTGGTTTCACCCCAAAAGGCAGAGTCAGAGCTTCATCCTTAGTTTATAATGGGGTAAACAGCAGTATCCCTCCTCTCCCTAAAAAGCAGGACACATGAGCTGAAATTCTTTCAAGTCTGGTACCTTTCTATCACAATTCTGTCATGACCCAACCCAAGGTCCTTAACTAATGAAATATAGTCTTTCTGAAATATTGGTACAGATATTCTTACTGTTGACTCTGATCGGGAAGAAATTCAAGATTCATTGGCACCAACTATTTATTATATGTCACTTACACCATCTCTTTTCATGTTTTTTTTTTTTTTCCTACATTGGCACCAGTAACATGAGGCTGCTTAGCACCTTTTCATTGGTTAGATCAATATCAGCATCTAGACTATTGTAGTCTCTGTAAAAGCAGGTGAAAGATGTTTTAAAGAGAAAAAAAGAACAAATTGCAAAATTAATATTTAATATTAAAAATGGACTAAAGGAGACAAAACTGACAGAATTGGTTAAGAAATAGAAAACATGAGGATTAAAAAACATGCCAGCCCATTAACAGAGAGGTGTTTCAAGGTTTTGCTTTAAATTCCGTGCTTTTTAATACATTTTATTAATGCTCTGAAAGAGAAGATTGTGCAGTGAGGTAGAAAGATGACACAAAGTTGTCAGTCAAGACAGAAGGTACTGCAAAAATCATTAACAACGGAAAAACACCTGATTTCCAGTTTTGGGCTTCCTGGTTTCACAGATGATAATTGCTTCAAAACTACCTAAATCAATAGCCAATTTTTTTTTTTAAGTTTATGCACCCCTACAGGGCTCAGATAACATGATGGAAAGGGATGGGGAGACAGAGACTGCACTGGAGGAAGTGGGAAGAATGTGCTGTAGTGCATTTCCATAGTTTGGGATCTGTTTGTGTCCCAGCTGGAACACAGGAATTCTTCCAACCTAGGAAAGTCTGTAAACAAGTCAATGAAATACTTGTATCAAAACTGTTACCCAGCTATTTGGAGGAATAGTGCAATAATAGTTAATATGGTAAAAGCTATGAAGTTTTTCCATAAATCAGTAGTCTGGTCTTAACTCTAGCAACTGCTGTACAAATTAGTACCTATCAGAAAGATTATTTGGGGATTAAAGCATGTAGAAGAAAGGCAGCAATAACCAGATTTCAGAAAAAAAAAATTAAAAAGGGTAAGTTTGGCAGAGGTAGGACAGTACTGAAACCCAGCAGAGAATTATCTTGTGTATTGAATTTGTGTCATGGATGCACTAATAAGTTTTAATAGCCTGGAGCAGTCTCACCTGGCTACTTCACTGCCCCTTTCACCATATGTCCAGGAGCCAAATTCCAGCTCAGCCTCGGGCCTCCAAACCCTTAGTGAGCTACATTATAGGGGTTCCTGTCTCCAGCCCCACCACCTGGATTGACCTCATCCTTATACTATGGGTAGTTTTCTTCATGGATGGACCCCTTAGATGTACTCTGTATCTCGCCTCAGAGCCTGTCTCTGTCCTGTGTCTTGCTGCTCCTGACGGGACCCTGTGGATGTATTCTGGAGCTGATGGATTCTTTGCCATGTTGGGAGCTGCTGGTGGATGTTGGTATAAGCCTGCAGCTCTGCCCACTGTGCTCAGACCCTGTAGGACTGCATCCCAGAGTGAGAGCACTACCTGCTCCAGGGTCACCATGGCTCCCTGCTGGTGTTACTTCAGGAAACAGCCTGCTGCTGCCATTCATCAGTCATCTGGGAAGGGAATTTTAGATCCCAGATCTTTAAAATAACAAATTTAGCCTGAGTTCCCTTGTTTAGTCTACAAAATAGCCTTATTCACATTTGTTGTGTTGTTCTGGAACTGCTGTTGTCCTGGCTGACCTGAGCATCTAGGTACCGCTCACCTAAACCCATTTTTTCTGCTGGACTTCACCTGTGAAATAGCACCCCAGTAACACAGGCTGGCAGGGGTGAAGACTTGTTGGTTGGTTAGTGTTTCAGACTCTAGAGGAGAAAGAATCTCTGGCAAAAGGAATAACTCAGTGTTCCGAGCAGGGTTTGAAAAGTGTGTGCTAAACAGGGCATTACATCACTCATTTTGAATAATGACAATAGTAAATGAGCATCATCCCCAATTTTGTATTAAATGAGTGACATGGTTGATTATGCCAATGAAGACAGTGCCACAGGAGTTCCAGTTGCTGTAAATGATAGATACAGCTTGTGCCTTTCTTTGGGTGTCTCTTGAAATGAGTGTTTTTTAAATGGATAAATTGAGTGTCCTTGAGAACATTCAGGGAAGAGCTGGTTCCACCTATGTGTAGACATCTAAACATAAAACTGATTTAAAGCTACTGCCATTAATGTCATTTTGCAACTTTGTATTGTTTGATTTTTGCATCCTTTATGATTATCTTTCAGATACATTTTTTTCCTATGACATATTCAATATGCAGACAAACCATTATCTGTTAACATCCTGAAATGTATTTTAAAATGTGAAACGGATTTCTTCTTCCTATTATTGTACAGTAAGGAAGAATCCCAGCCATTGCTAATATCCATCACATAATGCATTATATACTCTTTTCTTTTCTGGCTTC
The DNA here is from genome assembly GCA_013400775.1 of Chaetops frenatus. NCBI lineage: Eukaryota > Metazoa > Chordata > Aves > Passeriformes > Picathartidae > Chaetops > Chaetops frenatus. Next base: position 33,575 of record VZTR01025605.1, read on the forward strand.
ATATGCTTATCTCTTGATGAAATGTAACACTTCTTGTAAATATGATCCTCCATGGTATTTTTTTCTGAATTACTCACATTTATAGCAAAACATTAAGGTCATATGAGGAGTTACAGTGTAGAAAACAATTCATATCTTGTTTACTCCTGGCTTTTTCTTTTATTTTAAGGCAACTTTCTGTATCTGGCACTCTACAGCTTGTTTATTTTGCAACACCATTGCATCTTTCACAGCTGTCTCCGTGGAAATCTTAATTGCAGGTTTTAAGGTTAAGTTCCTGCTTTTAAAAGCTGCATCTCTGAGTACTCATTACCATGCAGAGTGGGCAACTAATCTCTTTGGGTATCACTCCAGTTATAAACAGACTGGCAGGATTCAACCACTCACCTTAGCTTTACTATGCTGACTACAGTACACTCACTTTTTGACTGAAATTAGCTGGGAAAAACAACAACAAGGCTTATGCTTTAACTCATGGAGAAAGAAAATTATTTTCTTTCTTGTTCCTTCAAAAATCTTGAATTTATTTTAAACTCTGAGTGTCTGAATCAGTTTACCTTATCCAAAAACTCAAATTGGGTTTGGGCCAAACCCTTGCTCATAATGTTGTGCAGATAATACTGAACTAGTCAGAGTTCCTGTCCCAGTCCTTCAAAATGTCACCAGCCCCAACATCTCAAAATGAACCTACTCACCCGAGGCATCTCCTCAGATCCACTGGCACAGAGGAAGCAAAGCTCTACACCCACCCCTGGAGCCCCAACCCAGCCTGAGAGTGGCCACCAGAGTGGAACTCCCACCTGAAGGAAGGGTCCAGGAAGGTCAAAGGCTACTTAAACCACACAGTATGAGGCAAGCACTAGTCTTGACCCCACTTCCAGCTGGAAGTTAGGTCAGCTGAGCACTGCTGGAACCAGGAGAGGTAGCTGTGTTTGTTCTGTCTATATCTGTTCTGACTTACTCTCTTTCTCCTTCTTCTAATTCCTTCTTCTCAGAGTTTAGAGTAACTTAAAATGAGACTGGCTTGGAGTTTGCTAAGTTAAATGGACCAAGCTAATGCTTTCAGAAGTGTTTTATATTGATTAAATGCTACTCTAAGGTTTTGCCAAAGTTGTCTGAATTTCTGAAGTTGCCAGTAAAGTTTTTGGTTGTTTTGACCCCCTGAGAATATCTTGGTATTTCTTCCATGGCACTAACTCAGAGTACATAAAAACCTCACAAGCTCTTCTAAGAGGCTCTTTGAGTGACTTTATGTGGGGCCTTACATAATGATAAAGCAAATGATATGAAGAAGGGAGTAACTCTGAACAGTTTGGACACAAGTTACTGTACTTGGCCCTGGAGAACAGGGCTCACCCCCTTGCGGTGTATAGCTACTGCTGTCTTAGTATCCTCTGGGCTAGGCTGACAGAAATCACCCTAAGTCAAATTTAATGCATTATGTTAAGTGAAAAAAGACAAAAGCATTCAACTTAGGATAGAACAGTGCTTAAGTTTTATATAGAAAAAAATACACATAATGAAAGTAAATTTGTATATATTTATTTATAAAAACGAGTATCTCACACCATCAGAAAAGTTGAGGTAGTTTCCATTCAAGCAATTTACATGGGCACTGTGGGAGAGTACATAGCTTATTAGTTTATATTTCTTGAATGAAGGAATCCATCTCAGGTGGGAGACAACTAAGTTCAGCACTGAATTCAGTCTGTAAGGTGGCATATGTGAAAATCCTACAGGTGTTCCTATAGCAAAAACATGTGAGATGATTCATTTAGACCAACATACCATAGGCTGCAGTGAATGATTAGAGGAAGATAACAAACAAGACAAGGGTAAGTGACATTTTCTCTGGTCTTGCTTTCCTGTTCCAGGCATCAACTGTCTAGGGCTTCCAGAATTGGAAGTTTCATCCAGACCTCTTCTTTAGTAAGTACATAAGGAACTTCACTTTCTGAATATTTTTGGCACTTAATTAGATTTATCAAGTTCTTATGAAAATAAAATTTACTTTTTAATTACACACTGTGTAAAAAATTACTTCTTTTTTACCATTATATAGCTACTGTTTCTTTATCTGCTGAGATGCTCATTAGATCTTGAGTAATGAACAATTACAAATAAAGTTCCTTATTCATCTACTCTATTTTTTAAATTATTATTTTATTATATTATTTATGTATGTTTTGGCTGTTTGTCTTCATGTCCTAAATCAGCTTTTCTGGATACCCAGAATTAATTTACAATTTTTGTAGATGTCATTTTCCCCACGCTCTTTTAGAGGGGCAATTATAATACTTACTTTTTGAAATCTAAGGCAGATATTTTACAACAGGCATCTACAGGAGCTGAACTTTGATCTGATCTGAAACACCCCTCTCAAGACAGCTGCTTGCTATCTTGAGACAGCATAGCATAACCGTAGGAACTCAGAGGATCAGTTTCCCATCACGTCTCTGACCCTGAAGAGTTTGGGCACTGGTTCTCTTTTCAGATCACCGCACACGCTCTCCAGGCTGCAGTTCTCTTGTTAAGACTTTCTTCTGAGACTCAGTAAGCGCAGCTGTGCTGGAACTTGCAGCTCCCACAGATTTTGTGGTTTCAGAGTTTTTCCTAGTCGTCTGGGTATCCTGAAGTACAGTTTACCTCTTCAAGAAATTTGTAGCTGCTAAAGGAAAAGATAAATGTTTTACAGAAATGAACTTTTAAAAAAAAAAATTGTTATCTACTTCTTCCATCCTGAAAGGAAAGAAATTATGGTTAGATTTCTTGTGAAGCCATATCTGTCATCACTAATGGGCACTTTTAGCAGACAGATTAAAGACTTCCATGAGGATGGAGAATGCATTGTCTCAAATCTCCAGAAAAGAACCCCTTTGTTAACTTTTGTCATGGCTGGTCAAGGCAAGGAGAAACATTTGCTGTCAGTATTGCTTAAGAAGAGTAACCTGACTGGCAGCATGACCACTGCACCCAGCATTAGACATAAGACTATTCACAAGGTGAAATAGAGCATAGTAGCTTGAAAGGATATAGTACAATCCTTAACAAATACACCTTTGAAACACTAAAGGTGTTTGTTCTATAAATTGTGTTATTTCTGGTTTCTGTGAAGTATCTTGTCCCCATGATCCCCTTACTCATTATCAGCCTGGATTCAAAAATACTGTTCTTGAACTTCCAGCATAGGGTATCCCCAAACCTATTACTTCCAGCGTTTTGTATTAAGACACTCTTCCCTGCCCTGCCCCCATGCATAGGCAAAGATCAGTTAGCAGTATCATGGGATAAAGGGTATCACACAGATTGTAGAGAAGACTGAGGGCTGAGGGATTTGTGTCCCATGGGAATGTGGTGCCTTAGGGTGCAGGACTAGCCTCAATCCTATTTTATTTAGCAGTATAGACATAAGGTACAGGATGTAGGTTAGGGAAATATAGGCAAGTGAATTTACAGAGGAACAAGTTTTCTGTAATATTAGATGGCAGTATTCCCAAATGGAATCCTTTAGCCACTGTATGATGCTATGCCCTACCACATCATGAAAGATGATTTCTTGTTAATGTAATTTTTAAAGCGTTAGGATGGAAAACAAAACACCCACAAAATGACTAAACATTTTCTTTGACATCTGTGTATTTATGTACTCTTTTTACAGGCTTAAACTGCTGGTGATAACAGACATTCAAAACCTAAATTATACAAAGAGCAGTGCACTATTAAAAGCATAGCAACTGAAAAAAAAAAAAAAAAAAAAAAAAAAAAAAAAAAAAAAAAACACCAAAGGAATATAAAAAAAAAAAAAAAAAAAAAAAAGATCCCTAAGGATTAGTTTAAATAATGATGCATTTGTGTTGCATAAGCAAATAGAGTGGTCAAATATTTATGAACAGAGTAAATGAGCCCATCCAGAATCTTTGCTTAAAACAAAAAGAAGCTTTCCATGTAGCACTCTGATTACATGAATTTCCAAACCTATCGACTTTCTGGATCAGAGCAAAAGTCAGTTCAACATGATGTTCTATTCTGACATGTCCAGTGCCAAATGTTTCAGTGGAAGTAGCATTAGTTCCCTAGAGTGAAAAGTTACAGAATAAGCTGCTCATTAAAGAGTTTTCCTCTTGCCTTTTATAATTTGGAAATAGCAGCATGTTCCAAGGTGTGAGGGTGTCATGGATTCATCAGTGCTGAGGCTGGAAAGCATTAGTGTAAAGCCTCCAGTTTGACCTTCTGCATACTGCAGAGTCTTTTCCTCTAATCTTTCTATCAAGTCAATAAATAGCATAACAAAATCACGAGGTTTTTGTATTTTTCATCCTATTTAGTAGAAAGGAAAATTTTCTTTATCTAAGTAAATGAGTTAAACTCTCTTGTTGGAGTTGACTGTAGTTTCTTTTTATTATTATTATTTTGTTTTTAAGGAGCATTGATTGGTATGGTTGAATAATCATGTCATCATTATTTTAAATTATAATTTCAATGTTGTCTGCTTAACGTTCACTGATTTTCCACACTGAATGCACATTATGAACAAAAATTTTCAAAAGTGACTGATTATTTTGCAAGACTAGAAGGTATTTATTTAGGGAAATCTCTGTCATTTACATTTCTGCACAGAAAATTTCAAGAAGAAAATCCATCTTCCCAAAAATTATTTTAAAAGGCTTATTCCTACATTCTACAATGCCATCTGCCAGAAATAAAGATTCTTTCCTGAAATAAGGTGAAAATGTCCTATATGGCTTTAAGATTTGTGTCAGAAGTCTGAAAGGAAAGGCCAAAAGGCAGTCTGTTTCTGATAAAGCCAATGCTGAAAAATTTTTCTTCATTTGCAGACAGGATATGCTCTGAAAGTTTTATACAAAATAAAAATGCACCTTGTGTTGTTGAGTAATATTTTTTTTTTCACAGTCCATTTCTTTCTCTAGTACAATGTTAAAGGAAATAAGTGTTCAGTTTATCCCATGTGGCATGTTAGGGAGCATATTGCTCCAGACAAAGGATATATTGCATCAGGATCAAATATTACCTAGTAAAAACCTCTGACATACATTTATAGCCGGTACATACATTCTATATCCGGTACTAGCCTGGAAATAATTTAATATGCAGGAAAGGGACTAACGAAAGGAAGAAGCTGCTTGCTTTTATGCCCAAAAAGCAAACCAAAGGTCAATGGAAGAAGAGGAAGGAAAAAATTGATAAAAACATGTGGAAGTTTGATAAAAAGTTTCTGAAGGTTTTTCAGTTTTTGTATACAGGAGAATGAAATTTGATGTAATGAGTAAGGCAGACAGCAGTCGTCAAATTCCTAAGCACTTGAACCTCTTCTTTGGGTGCTAGATGGGAATGTAACTGCATGACTCAAGAGGACCTTCTACAAAATTAGTACAAATAACACCTATGTTACTTTATCCTTCTTTCTCTCTCTCTCTCTATTTTCTTTTCTTAAGAAATTGTTTATTCTCAGGGTGAAAAAAAATGTTTTCATTCTGAAGTATCTTTTTCACCAGTGTTACTACATTTTTTGGACAGTCCACTGAAGTTTCATTAAATAGTCATGCAGATTAGCCTAAATATCATTTTGCTTTGCCATCATATTCCTGTTAAAATAGATCAGATCATTACATTCATTCATCATCGTGTGGCTGTGAGTTTCCAGGATTCCAAAAATAGTAAACACTTGTGGAATCTACATTAATTGAGAGCAACAATAAATTACATTTTAAGTGCTCATCAAGGTGAGAACAAGGCACTTCGTGACTCTTCATACACCCTTGTTAGGAATATTGGGAAGCTGGAAGAATGCACAAGTTCATATACAAGTTCCTGTGAGTGCTTTTCTGCTGGAGAAACCCAGTGATTTTTTTCAGAGACACCTCTCCTAGATTTTTTTTAAACAAACAAAAAAGTAAAGTGGAAGTAGATTTCCTTGGATCGTGATTTGTTCTAAAACCTCTAATACATAATAGACTTATGTTCCAATTTCATAATTTGAAAGGTAGTGTGGATAGCTGCTACATTTCCTTTAAGGTTCAGGCAAGATGAAATGCCACATTTAGCTGCAGCTTCTTACAAGAAAAATTCCCTCAGCAAGGCACAGCATCAATATCTTAACATTGAATATTGCAAATAAAGCAACTGTTGCTTAATTTGTCCACATATGCATATGTTATGGAGCTGGTAGAAACAACATCATAGAACAACTGTCTGCTTTTGACACAGTTCTTTCACAGTTCTGCCTTTATGTAATGCAATTAAAGGAGCTGAAAAATTTGCCTTTGGCTTTAACAGGACATATTAGCAAGATGTAATTTTTGGAGTATCCTCTGGCTGGAAATTCCATCTCTTGGTCTTGAAAAATTCAGTTACTCCATTTGTAAAAGTTACTTGATCTACTCTTGCCGTAAAAAAGATATCAGCTTAGTCACACACTAAATGAATTGTGTGTTGCTCCTTTGTGTTAGCTTTGCTGATATTCCACTATGCCTGGCACCGGATGATTTTAGCCAGCCAAGTCCCAAGGGATCAAAGATGCATCTGACCTGTCTTGTGTAGTAACCAAGATGGGAAGGACTTGATCACTCATGCCAGGAGATGATGACAGGAGGCCCAGGATGGGGCAGGGCCTCCGCATTGCTTTCCCAGCCTTGCCCCTTCATCTACTTCCCTCAGGTTTGGCCAAACCCAGGGCCTCAGGCAGCACTGCCCACAGCAGCTTTTCTTCCTCAAGGGTGTCCTAGGGGGTTCAGGTCAGTCTGGAAGTGAGAGGGACAAAAGACTGCCACCACCCTTCATCCTCCTTCCAGACCCTGGAGGCCATGAATAGCCTCCATTTCCTGCTTTATTTCCCATGGAACATGAAGAATGAAAAGCATATATCCTGTTTCTAAAAACTCTTGTTCTGATAGAAAGTTTTGGGGTGTTTCTTTGTCTTCTGATAGTTCTTCTGTCTAACAATACTGCTGCAGGTGGGTCCAGCTGAGTGGACTAAGAAGCAGACAGTCATAATTACTGAAGATATTATATAGGAAGCATCCAGAGAAAGCACATGCATTAGAATAAAATTATATTTTAAAAATGTATACGGAACTCTGCTACACTGGATGTAAATGGCATTTTTAAGATGCACAGGTCCTTCTTGAGTGTGGTCATATATTATCAGGTGACTTAGATAAACCTTGAGGAAGCATAACAGACACAGAGATCCACTTTGAGATATTCTGAGTGGAAATTGCTTCCCCTTTTATTTTCTCAGCAAAGAAGACAAACAGCTTTAGAAAAATTTTTGAAGGATTTTGTCCTATAAAGATAAAAATCCAAGGCCTCCCACATATCTTGTTTCTTCTCCTTGCAGCTGACATGGTTTGGTAAATTAAGTTGGCAGAATTCTGAAGCTATTGAAACAAAACACCAGGCAGAATTACTACCACAACATGGTTTTGGGAAAGGAAATCTGGCATTGTCTCTACCTGGAACTTCCCATCATTCTTCCTATTGTCTTAAAAAACTCATGGATGTCATGCTGTGAGAAAAATCTGACAGAGAAAAAGTTAACCGTGAGATGATGGTACAAGACATTTTAGATTGTTCTGGATACTCATGCGTATTTAATTAAATCCACAGGTTTCTGGATGTTAACTGCATTCAGTGAGACCTATTAGGAGAAACAGGAGTGTATGCTCAAAGTCCTGACTTAACCAAGGTATCTTTGATGTCCTGAAAAATACAGCTAAGAGAGAAAAAAATTAAATTCAGACATGCTAAGCATACATTTGGTCTAATGAATAAATCCTTGAAAACGATGACTGAATGTAAAACAGAAATAGTTTGTTTAGTCAATTCAGGTTTAGAATAAATCTTTGTTTAATTTTTGTCTGAGTTTGATTATGGTGAGGAATGGGAAAGATCAGGAAGTTTCTGCTATCAGTTGTTCTCTCTCTTTCCTTGTTGACAATAAGACTTAAATGCTATTGTGCCCAGTTGTGGTGGTTTGATCTGGCTAAATGCCAGGTGCCCAAGAAAGCTGCTCTACCACTCCTCTCCTCAACTAGACAGGGGAGAGAAAACAATACAAGGCTCCTGGGTCAAGATAAGGACAGGGAGAGATCACTCACAACTACTACCAGGGTCAAAACAGACCCAGCTTTGAGAAATCGATTGAATTTGTTGCCAATCAAAATCAGTGTACGATACTGAAAAGTAAAACAGGACTTAAACTCACCTTTCCAGCCTTAGCTTTATTGCTGACCCTCTGTCTCCTTCCTCTCATTTCCCTTCAGTGGGTGCCCCTTAGATGGGCAATGGGGTTTGCAATCACTTCATCACATGCTGTTTCTGCTGCAGCTTTGTCCTCAGGCAGAAGAGTCCTTCCCCCTTCTCAAGCATGGCATGTCTCCCATGGGAGACAGTCCTCCACAGACTTCTCCAATGGGAAGTCTTCTCATGGGCTACAGCTCAGCCCTCCATTAGAATCTTTCCAATTTCATTTTTACGTCTGTTAAACTGAGTAGTCCTAAACTGGATGTAATATTTTGTATGCAAGCTCACTGGTGCAATGTGGAAGGGAAGAATAACTTCCCTTGATCTTGTGGCCAGAGTTTCTTATCAGTATATATAGTATATAACAGCTGCATACTCAGTATGTAGTTTGTCTTATTTAGAAGGAGCACTGTAGAGTTGTCTCCAGCCTCGTGTTCACCATAACCCTCAAGCTCTTTTCAGCAGGGCTTTAACTCACCTAGCCCCTTCCTAACCTCTGTTAATGTGTGGTATCATTTCTCTCTTGGTTCAGATGATTTTGCTGGTTCTTATGGTACCTCAAGAGCTTTCTTTTGCTCTATTGCTGAAGTTTATTGCAATCTCTTTGGGCAGAGTTATGGAATTTGTCATGGCCACAGTTACTCTTTCCAGTTTATTCCATCTGCAAATGTTCTAAGTGCAGTTGGTGCTACTGTCAAGGTCACTGAAAATGCTGAACGTTACAGGTCCAGCTGTGAACTTCTATGGCACTGAACTTCTCTCTGGTCTCCAGAAAGACATTTAACTATAGGTCATTGCTGTGGCTGAGTCCAGTTAATATTCAAACCTCAAAACAAACTCACTTAACTATTTTCTCATCACATACTTCCTCAGTGACAAAAAAACTCACTAAAGTCAAGGAAAATTTCATGCATCATTTTGTCCTGTCGTATACCCAGTCATTAAATTGCACATTGATGAAAGATTTTTTTATGCATGCTTTACTCTTTAAAAATCCATGTTGAGTATCCCTGATTACTCTTCTTGTCTTTCACTTACTTAGATGTGGATATGGACTCCAAGAGCATGTGTTTCTTGATCTTCCCAGGGACTGAGACCAGCCAAAGTTTCTTTGATGCTATGATTAACTCCCAAGCTGTCTTTCAGTTCCCTTAAAAATCGCCTAGCTTTCCTTGACATCCCTCTCCTCCGTGGCAGCTACCCAAAGAGTTCCCAAGCAACATCCTGAGCTAGAAGAAATATGCAGTTGTCAAGTTCAGAATCCAAAATTTGCTGCTTGTCTTCCCATTTCACATCCAGGTCCTTAACTTAATCATTTTGGAGACACTGCAATTCAAGCCACATCTAAGACTGCCAGCAGGTCTTCCCTATTTGTGAGTAGAGCACTGTCCCTGGTCATCCCAGCCAACACTTGCATTAGGAGATATGCTAGAAGTGTAATTACACCATTCCTGGAGAGCTTTAACTTTTCCCCGAGGATATGATATCCTCTCTGGCTAGTATAATTATATTGCATGTAATAGGAATGCATGGTTAATGAGAGACAAAATTTTACATGGTTATAAACTACTGTTACTCTCTACTACCAGGGTTCCAAGAGATATGTTACATGGCCAAATATGAGGAAGTTTTTTTTTACCTACCAATTACATCTCTCACAGGACAGTGTGTGAATTACAGCTTTTTTGTGTGTTTGCTTTCTAATATTCTGTAAATAATTTTCATTCACAGAGTAACTGTACAAATATTAGTTATTATAAAACTACCTGCATGAACACAAACAGTAATTTTCATGAAGAGCTTCAACTTTTTGCTGAAGATAGAGAATATTTTTTGGCTAATATAAGAATTCAAATTGAAATCTGGTCCCAAAGTCCACAGAAGTAAATATAGCTTATCTACAAAAACTGCCTTTGAGCCATTAATAATCAATGACACGTTGTTTAACTTCCAATCCAAAAAGAAGCAGCTGAAGGCAAGACAAGCTCTCCATTCTTCTCCAAAACAAAATGACGGTAGAAAATGTGGCTTTGGATGAACTCACTTGGAGCAGAAGTACCAGTTGCTTCTACTTCTGGCAGCCATATAATAGATGCTCAAGGCTGTGTAATACCACCGTGGACAGAACATTTGGATAGAGTTTATATAAACTTAGAACATAATTTTCAATTCATCTTACTATAAGAAGGGGGAGAATGAGGGTTTCCACTATAAGCTATGGAAAGGCAGGGAACTTATCAAGTGGAAAAGTTTTGACTAATATTGATCCGTTTAATATTGACATGGAAGAAAAGGACCTGGTAAACAGTCTAGTTTACTTAGTAGAGCTCTCTGTTTCTCTTGGAGATGTCCCAATAATTGGTTAGGGTGAGCTCCACTTAGTTGATTGGGTCTGGCACAACTACATGGTGTAGTAAAGTATTTTTAATGTACACTGAAAATTCAGACTGCAGCTAAGATGTAAATCTCTAGTGGTCATATATAATTTACAAAATCTCAGTGCTTGTCATCAAAGAAGTTATGGTGCCTTAAAGTAAGCAATAAAAATACGTGTGAGAAAAATTTACAAAAGAAATTGGATTAGTAATGTGGACAAAAACAAATAGTTCTGTTATGCTGAAGTGCTGATTATAATCCAGACTTTTTATTGTGTTATGATAAGGGCATTTTAAATATTTATTTAGATTTAAAAATATTTCTTCTGTCTGCAAATACAAGCAAAAGACATTCACAGGGAAATAAATTATGTTTCAATATTTGTAATTAAATGGATGCTCCAAAATGTGATTACAGATGCACAGATGAGAATGAAAAACTTTTGATTAGCTAACCATGTAGTAGTATGTAATTTGTCATTTGTTATAAGTGAATACGTCTGTAAAAAATGTTTGGCTCAGAATGTAGTTTAGCTGAATCTGTGCAACTTGGTTTTAAATCCTTTACCTTCATGTGGCTCTTCTCCTTGTATGGATGTGTGTTGCTAGATTTTAAATTTTAATTTTCACATTCCATTAAAAGATAGGGACCTTTTTCATGATGCCAGTTTCCTTAGTTACTTAGGAAGCCAGAAGAGAACATATTTCCTAATATTATTTAAAACAACTTAAAAAGCTTGGTTCCCACAGGGATTTTACTGTAACTCTCATTCATGTTCTACTGTGAGTGTCAGGTGCTAGTTTTGGTATGCAACTTGAGATAGAAATCAAGCATAATCAAATGGTTTTTATACAGATTTTTGTGTGCAACAAAATTATAAATGATCTTGAATGTTATACACAGAGGTCAATTAGTTATCTTAAATCAGGACTAGTAGTTACAGTGATATACTACCTATTTATCCAAAATTTTATTAAAACAATATTCTTCCTGCCAGAAAATTTGACTTTGAAAAATCCATAGTTTAAGCAACTATCTGAATCATATAACAAGACTCAATTACACCAGGTGGTATTGACTGATATATTTGGTAATGTAATAGAGATGCCAAACCTGACAAAATCTGTTAGTTTGAAAATAGGGCAAAATGCCATTTTATCGCAAAGCTAATGAAAAATATTGCTTACAGAATGATGAGACGCATCAAGTAGATTAATAGCACATGATATTTGTAAGATCTCAAATATTTCAAAGAGATTGGAAGGGCAATATGACTATTGTCAGTATAACGAACTAAAGAAAAAGGAGCTCTGACATTCAGACTTGCATGGTGGAGGGCTAGAAACTTTCTGAATGGTAGAACTCTTAAAGAGCAGGCTGTTTCTTGAGCTTATGCAGACGCTGTCATGGCTGGACCACCACCTGGGTGTTTTGCAAGCTCCACGATTTAGAGACACTGCTTGTGGGGATTAAAGACTGTGAGTCGGATTCAGTGAACCCAAATCCCAGCAGAAGTTTGGCAGAGGAATGAGTCAGTTCCTGGGATGCCAGCATTAATGGCTGAGGTCCAGACACTAATCTCAGATGCATGGCACGTGTCGCCTCCTATCTTGATTAAGCCACGTCTGCAGCTTGCACACACAGTGCATAACGGCAGATTTTCCAAGGCATGTGCTGCTTCCAGTGCCATACGTTTTAGTTTAAAATCTGATCCACAAGGTATGAGTATTTTGTTGGGGTTTTTTATTTTTTTCCTTCAGTTTTTTTAAGAAATAAAAACAAAAGAAAAAGAAAGCAAAAATTTATTAACAGCACTCACCCTGTTTTACCTCTCTAGCTTCTTCATCTTCTATTCCCCTCTTTCAAAAGGATTCAATCAGAACCACACCAAAGATGGAAAGAAATTAAAGTAATAATAGAGGAAGCACAGGAAGATTATTTTCCTTCATTTGTTCTTCGGTGTATGTGAGACATGACAGGATTCGATAAACTAACATGTATTTACTCTTTAAGCTAATTCTGCAGTGTTGTAAAACATGCAAACTGCAGGCTAGAGAGAAATAAGAGAGTCAGCATAGCAAAACTCGATTAGAAAGTTTGATTTGATTATCTGTTCCTTATTTGCATTATACTGCTGTTTCACTCTGAGCTACCTGACTGGAATATTTTCACTGCAATGTGAGTGTGGAAACTGAAGCTATCAGCAGAATAACAGGCTGCAGGAAGCACAATGTTTTATGCTGGAACATTCCAGCGCACTAATTGCTGCTTTGAAAATCATACTCCAAACCTTTTCTTGCTTTGTTTCATCTCTTGGTTTCAGTGGAAAATGTCCAGAAACAATGCAGTTGAGCTTGAAGATGAGAAATGGGAGACTGAGTGGCTGAAAGGTACCATACAAGTGGATTGATGCAGTGTCTTAATGTACTGGCCTTGAACTGTACAAACTTCATGGTGAATTCAGCCAGATTAAGGACAGTGAGAATCAATCAGTTTCAGATGGCTCTAAAAGTTGCAATAAAAGGGAAGATGGTGATCCTTTTATTGCCTGAGACCTACACGTAAGACCCTCTTGTGTAATAATAATTAAAAAGACTCAACTAGAAAGGTCAGCTTGAAAAACAAGGAAGAAAAACATCTGACCCATCTGTTCTTAGAAGAAAGCCCATTAGCTAAGTGATTGATTTTGAGCTTAAATTTTTCTTCCTTTTTTTTTTTTTTCCTTGATTTCTCAGCAGGTATTGATATCACTCTCTGTATTGCATGAAACACCCCAAAGTATTACCAATTGCATACTTAGACTTAGCCCTCCCAATCTGGGGTGAGAGTCATTCAAAAAATTCCAGTCATATCAACTTTCATTTTGGATAAGCTATTTTTAACCTTTCACATTAAAACATGACAGGCACCAGAAAACAAGCTGCTCTTGGCTTTTTTAAAATAAAACTCTGCATAGGTTACATGTCAATTTTTAAAGCTTGTTCTTCTCATTTATAACCATCAAAAAAGAAATTAACAGTTGAAAGGAAAAGAACACAACTTTGCTTCTGAGATGATGTAATATGGAATGCTCTTTACTGTCACTGTCCCTGATTTTGCATAAGCTTCTCTCTTGCACACTGGAATCATATATAATGTAGATGAGATTGGTAGGGCCAGAAATCTTAATTTATGTATTGTATAAGCATAATGCCAGCCACCTCCTGTTTTCATTATACCAATCTAATGCCAGCCATTTCCTGTTTTCATTAGACCATTGTAATGCTAGTCTCCTACTGTTCTCATTAGTGCAGGACTGTGTAATGGCAACCACCTCATGTTTTCATTATAACAGAACTGTATGGTGCCAGCTGCCACTTATTTTGCTTTACAGAAGAGCATTTGAATAGTCCATACTCTTTTCAAGAGAATATATACAGAGATGTCAAGGACCCTAGGGGTCTAAGGCCCCTAAGAAAATGGTGGAAAACACACTTCTTGACAATTTTGTTGCTGGAAGAATGACAGCGTTTATACAGTGTATACAGAGACGAGGTTAAAGGCTGGGGTTAAACTGTTGCAGAACAGGTTTAAATTCTAGGAACTGCCTTTCTGATCCATAACCTATCTGATATTCCTGAAGAAGATGCAAAAGTGGTTGCAATAGTTCAAGGTCTGGATTAGAATTATAGGGAAATGCAAGTTAAATTCCTGGCTCAAGTACACATTGCCTGTGCAGACCATAACCTATAAATTCTGTCATATTACTTCAGTTGTGACTGGTATGGAGAGAATAAGATTTTCTCTATCTGAACACTGTTTTGTTTTTTTCGCTTTGCTTAGCTTTGCTTCTGTAATACCTTTTCAATATGAAACATTTCACTGCTTATCAGTAGTGCTTAAAAAGAAGCTGTGACTCCTCTAGGGTCTTCAAATGTTATTGTAATGATATGAAATAGTACTAAGAACTGATATTGTGCCTGATGACACAAAAATCTTCCATTGAGACATCTTAAAAATATAGTTTGAAAGCTGAAAGGGTTCTGTTACTAAGGTACAATTAAGTTGTTTTTACATTGCAAAACTTTAGGGCTATATTAACTTTTTGTAGTAGGTATCAGAATAAAATATTCTCTAATTAAAAAAAAAAAAGGTATAAGATGCTGTAAAAATATTTTTTTGTGAAAAAGTTTTCTTTATTTTTAGAAAAAGTTTTTATTTAGATTCTCAGGTTTCTGCTCATATTGAACATTACATAGATCTCAATAAAACCCCTCCAAAACATCCCAGTGTTATTGCTCTGTAAAAGCTATGTAACTTCTATGTGAATACCTTGTAACATCACTGCAAAAACATACCTGGTTTACATAAGGGGCCTGCAGCCTCAGTTCTATAATGAATGAATGAGCTGCATATTAGTCATGAGGTAGAGCTACCACATCTACTCGTACACACACATCTGCTGCCTCTATTCTGAAGCCTTGGGAGCTTCAAGTTCTCGCTCTCATGACCAGAAAAAGCACCACACTGAAGGACCTTACTCTGTACCTGACCAAAATTATCATTTCTGCACAATGACTTCGGTTTTAATTATTTGTGTGATGCCAGCTTGTCATGTTTTATCGGTTGTATGTTTTAATGATTTATAGCTTCACTGTAGCTCAGGAGAGGAGAAGAGCTCGTGGACATGTATTATGAAAATAAAACTTTACTGTTACTATAAATGCTGGTTGTGGTAGGTTAACCTTGCCTGGGCTCCAGGTGCCCACCACACTGCCCTAACAGTCCCCTCCTCAGGAGGACAGGAGAGGGAGAAAATAAGATGCAAAAAACCCTCATGGGAAAAGATAAAGGCAGTTTACTACAGCAAAAGCAAAACCATGTGCAGAAGCAAGTGAAAACAAAAGATTTATTTTCTACTTCCCATCAGTGATGTCCAGTCCTTTTCTGGGAAGTAGAACTTCAGTACATGTAGCAGTTGCTCCAGAAGAGGAATGTCATAAATAATGAATCCCTCCTGCCTCCTCCTTCCTCTTATCTTTCATGTCTGAGAAGATATCATAGAGACTGACCTTTTGGTCATCTGTCCTGGCTATGTCCTGTGCCAAGGTCTTTCCCATCCCGAGGGTATTGCTGGGCATGGGAGTGTGGGTGGAATGTTGGGGAGACAGCGCTGATGCTGTGCCAGCCCTGCTCAGCAGTAGCCAAAACTGGGGTGTTACCAACACCTTTCCAGCTACCAGTGCAGAGGACAGGACTGTGAGAGCTGCTGTGGGGAAAATGAACTCCATCTCAGCCAGACCAAATACCTTGGCACTTACACTAATTTGTCCAGGAGAAGAGAGTTCTTCAAAAGTGTTTTTGTTCTGCGTTTCCAGTCTTGATGGAAAAGTTGTGTTTTCAAGAAAAGAAGAGTGTTCTTTGTCATTCTCAGATTGCTGTATTATTAACATCACTGAATAGAGTAATTGACAGATGTGTATAAGTTTTTCTAAAATGATTAAAAGCTCTGGAAATCATAACCTGTCAGTGTTCCCTGGGAAACAAAGACCTTTCCATCTGTTAGGGGACTCTGTAAAGGAATGTAATGAGTCACCTTTAAAATGACAGCTGTCACCCTTAGGATCTGAGCCTCGAAGGAAGTGCAAAAATATAATGAAATACATATAAACTGTCAATCAAAAATATCCTTAATTTGTTATTATTTTGATCTCCTCACTCTGGGCAGGGTGTGATAGCTTGTAATTTTTCTATGATCTCTAGTGTCTGGATTAGGTTCAAGTCAATCGGAAGACAGTTATGTTTAGCAATGTTATAGTTTGATAAAGCACTATATCCCTGCATATGTCTTTGCACATCTTCTGTCACAGTCTTCACAATGAATAAAATTTTACAGGGATAGTTGCATGTGATAGCAGCACATTTGAAAATTACTTCTGAGTTTTGGAAACCCAATAAAATGGAAACTGAGTGATGGAAATGAGAGATGTGAGGGGGGTTGGGACACTTTTAGTTCACTTGCAAAGATGGAACACTTTACATATAACCTTCCCCTTTTATATTTAAGTTGTTTTAGTAAATGTAAGTGATTTGTCATTCGCTTGTAATATTTTTTCATGTTTCTGATACATTTTCTGAATTAAAGCAGGTGGAGTCATAATGTTTTCTGTGAAATAAAATGCAAATTCCTTTATGCTAATGGACTACTAAGAACTGAATTAGATTAAGCAGTGGTGGTAAATCAGCAATTATACTGTGCTTTTTTTTTTTTTTTTTTTTTTTAGCAAGATTCCAGCAGAAATAAAATTCAGTGCTAGTCACTACTAGAGGAGAAAGCCTAGGGCTGTTGATGTGCTTTACTGAATTTAGTATACATTTTACCACGACTCAGATGCAGTCTTTAAACCCAGGATGCTGAGCAAAGTGCTTTGAGTCAGCTGGTAACACAGTATATTAATTACAGCTCATAATAACTTCCATTTTTACATAATTGTTGCATGGTTGTACATGTTATGCCAAATAAAATCCTCAGACTTGACTGATGATTGTGATTAATATTCATGCTGCTGTTAAAAATGAGCATGCTTTTAGCTTCACTGATGCTGAAGATTTTCTGGATTATTTATAAAATGCAACAAAAATAATAACTAAAGAAATTCTCAAACTGAGCAAACAGGTGGTTCTTCAAATAGAGTTCTGATTTTTATCTGTCTGCAAGAAAGCATTCTGTGCTAACAAACACAGGCATTGAACCAGGACTGGTCTTTCTCCAGACCACCCTTCAAGGCTTGGAAGTGTCAACTAGCATTTGCTAGCATGCCTTATAAACACTCAGGATGAAGGAAATGAAGTGAATGAGCGGAGCTGGCACACACTTACAAGAAGCTATGGGATTCAAGATTTGGCAGCTGCACCTGGTGGCTCCTTGCAGTTGCATGTTGTCATTGCCCATAGAAGCTTGAAATTTTTCCAGGCAGGAGGTGATGTGAACATCACCTTAGACTACAGGAATTACTGGTTATCAGCAAAGCTGTCTCAGGTTTACATTCTTGATCCCACAGTAAGCTTGGCAAATCTCCATGAAAGCTTTTTGAACAAGAGTGCTTGAATCAGATGTCCTCCAATTGTTTGTACTTCTCCCACTGTTGCCATAATATGATGGGCCCCTGACATTTCACCTCTGCTAAAGGGATAAGATGTAATAGGAACTGGAAGTCTGCCTAAAGCATAGTATTCCTTTTCTTCTTTATCTTGATTTCTACAGCCAGCCACATTAACACTGCAGCTGCAATGGTTTTACAATTTAGGAGTGCACAGAAGGTTATTAATAAGTGCAGAATTAGGAATCTTTTAAAAATGATGATTCATTTGTAAAGTAAAGGACTGGCTGTGCTTGCTATCATTATACAGTCTTTACCTGGGTTTCACAAAATTCCATTACCCTCTACTGTTTTAGTCCACTGGAACAGCTGAACGTAGAAAAGAATAGTGCTTGATTTATAGTCATCAACAGTGTTACTCAACTGCATTGTGGAGGGAAAACTGTCTACAAACAAGACTATATTTACTATTTTTCCTGGCTAATTTTTTTTTTTTTTTTTTAGGGATATGGGGTATGGGGATGGTTCTGGAGAATACTTTTCAAAAACTGTTACTTTTTTCCAAAAATGGATGTTCTTACCTTTTAAAAGCATTGCTGTGTGTTACTTTGACATGTCCAAAATGATGTACTAACAAAATCGACCTTCTGTCCGTATTGGATCCCTGAACAAACTCTGCTGAGGTAACATTGGAGCACTGTGTGGCAGGGAGCTGATATATACCAGGGAGCTTGGTTCACTTACACTGGCTGATGGAGGCACAAAAATTATTATGGAAGCAGAATTACCAGCCTCTGGAGTCTCCTCCAGAAGAAGACAGCACAAAAGAAACCTAGAGTCTGAACAGAACACTTATTCTGATGCTCTCTCCTAGTACTACAGCCCTTAAACTGAGGCAAAGCCACAGTGCTTTTAAGAAGCTTATCTTGTGGTCAAAGATAAAGGCTTATTAACAGTTGCTAATCTCTGTTCTAAATCTCTTATAATACAATGGTGCTGTAATGTTGTTAAAATAGTTTCACATGTATTCTTCTCTGCTGTATTTACTATATTCACATGGTATTATACAAATCCTTATTAAATGATATAGGAGTGTCTCTATTAATTTTGTTCTCAATTTAAAATGAGGCACAAGAGAACACAGCCAATGCATCTTCAAGCATAGAAACTCAAAGGGTATTCAGAGTAAATACAATTTCTCATCTGGTCTAAGACAGCTCCTAAACAGATACTCATAATGAAATATCACTACTTTGAACTGCATTATAGTTAGAGGATGCTAAATGTATTAGTTATCCAGAATGCACATATCAGATTAATTTTTCTTGCTATTTCAGTACAAAAAATCCCAAAAGAAATAATTTTCACTGACGATCAAATGGCTATATATTTAGTTATCAAGAAAAGATTCTTATTTAGAACTGACTAGTTTATTGCAATACTCCCAATAAGATCCCCCACTGAACTCACAATAGTGAATGAAGAATTTGTACATAAAAATATAAGTATTTTAGTCGGAAAATAAAAATACTGTTTTATTATAGTTCAGCAGCTTTAATCAAATTTTAAACTGAAGCATTTAAAGAAATATATTGAGGTCTTATCTACAAATATTATGATGAATATTTTTTATTATATGGTAAGAATTGTGAAATATCTTTGAAGACAAATACTAAGTCTATTCTAAATTCTCTACATTAGATAAACTTTCCATGTAAAGAATTTTAAATAGACATATAAAAAGAGTGGTGACTAATAGCGACACTTGTAGAAATCATTACAGCATGCAGCATCAGAATTGATGCCTGTTGTAAAAGGCTTAAAAATATATGCATGGAACATTTTCCTATAGACAGTAATAACAGGAACAGATAAATGTCATTTTCTGATGGTCAGACGTGTATGGAGTTTGTATTTCAATGCTGATGCCAGCCTAGTGATCCATTTTTATTGCTCTCATACCATTGAAAAGACTTCTGTGTGTGATTGCCCTTAAAAAGATGGAAAATTTACAGGTATTGCAAAATGTAATTGCGAGTTTGTTAAGGAGTATTTCTTCTTGCAGACATTTCTGTACTGCAACACTAATCAATTGGTTTCAAGATGCAAGTTCAGTGTTGCTTTTAATTTGGAAAATTGGCTAACTGTTCCCCTATTTCCCTGGTAGTAGTTCATTAGCTGCACTATAATAAAAGTTGCATAGATTTAGTGTTCAAGGTATTAAAAAAAAATATGTTTACAGAAATGGAATTTTCATTATTTCATACCTCAGTAGGTCAAAATCTGGATCTGTTGTCCAATCTTCTATGTTTCAAGCTAGTCCTATACTATTAACTCTTACCAAGATAAATTTCAGAATGTTTACAGACATTTTAGAGTCTTACCCAAATCAAAGGTATTATCTCTAACCTTAAGAACCTAAAGGGGGGAACTATGTCGGAACACCATTTTCAAAAAGTAACAAAGGGCCCAACATTTCACTAGTATGTATTTAGGGAAAAAAAGAATCTTCTTAAAAAATTTAGAAAGAATTTTTCTCCCAAAGAGAGAACAATGTTTCCCCAAAATTTGAACTAAATATTTTTGCAAGCCAGGCATTATTGGGAGCCATCAGCAACAAATAAACGGAGATGCTGTGCTCTTTTCCCTGAATCATAACATATGCATTACGGAATATACGTCTCGGAAGATTCTTAGATGGCTCATTAATCCTCTGATCTGTTTCTTCATGCACGACTGAAATGAAGGTGACCTTTCACAAATCAAACTATGCATACAGCAGACAGTTGTCCTTTCTACTGCAGAGATTTCATTTTTAGGGAAACATTACTAACCAAAGAAATAAGCTTTCAGCTACTTTCGTGTCTTCAACTCAATAAAGGATAAGGATAGGGTATTTATCCCATGAGTGAGCACCCTGAAGTAGTAATATGTGGTTGGCTTAAAAGAGATCTAAGAATCTCTGTTTGACAGACCAGCCACTTTCCAAATGAGAAATCAATGACTCTGTATTCTGGGTAAAGAAAAGCCAGGATGGTTTATGACTTGTTCTACACATACTGTGCAGCCAGCCAAGCTCTGAATCACACACAGCTGAAGACAGTAAAAGTAACATCCCATGTCCAGTGAGGTCATCAGCAGCATAAGGTACATTCTGTCAGGACTCTGCACAGACAGTGGCTTGCTAGATTTTGGAAATCAGCCTATAGAAAGATGTAGCAGGGAAAAGGGGAGATAACGCTGTTGGGTTTCAGAGCCTAAGACAGGCAGATAACTCAATGCAGGCTGGTTTTGTTTCTGGCAAGGAGACTTGCAGAAAAAGTGCAATGGGTAAAAAGGCAATTCGTCCTGCAGGAATAGCACACACCTTTGCAATACCTGTAGTATTCTGAACAAACTAAAATTCTATTTAGCTGTGAAAAGCAATTCCTATATACTTAATTACTTCTGAAAAGTCCCCCCCCCCAAAAAAAAACCAAACAAACAAAAAAAAACCCAAACCAAACCAAACCAAACCAAACCAAACCAAA